>JAUZST010009299.1:0-13064 GCA_034779995.1 Parotocinclus haroldoi
TATATATGTGTGTGTAAAATATAATATATATATATATATAAGTATTCAGGTGTTCATATGGTTCTTAGTATGCAGCCCTGTGACTCCCATGCTGCAGTATGTTGTCTTTAAAGGTAAATTGAACACATTCTGTCTTTTATTTTGAACACTTTGTGCAACTCTATTTGCCACAAAGATAAACCAAAGTAGTGACCATATTCCCTGCAGAGCCTAAGAGAATAGTACATGGATTATGAGAGCTTAGGCTAAGAGGAGGAAAAGGAAGATGGTAGCATGAAGGCAAAGTAATTACTGGCCCAGGAACATATTCATCAGGCAATGATTTTTTACCTTGTTCAAAAAACTCTGATCTCCTTTTAAGGTTTTTCAAAGAAATTGGTTCTGACTCTATATGGGTGATAAAGAGATTAGAGAAAGAACAGAGATTGAAAAAAGTATTTCAACTATGTAGATTCTTGAGTATACATTATATTGAGGACAAAGGTTGTACATGGATCTTGTAAATGTATGTTTCAGTGAGGTCAAAGGTAATCATTCTTAACAAAGAAATTTGTACTTTATACTATAGTAAAATTCTAAATACGTTATACACAAAAATCCATTCTACAAATCAAGCATGTCTCCAGAAAGCATCCAGTGCTTTAGCCATTCAGATTGGTGTAGGCCAGTCTCGGACCAGCTACAGAATTAAGATACACTACACCTTTTTTCCTCAGAGTCACTGGCTCATCACGGATTCCACCATTCATGCCAATGGAAGCCAAATTCTACAAAAGAGCGTGTCAATCTATTTACTTAAATAAACGAATAAATAAATAAATAAAACCTTTCAAAAAAGCCATGCAGTAATGAAGAATCCCATTTCTTATGCACATTGCTTACATTGGCAGGCTGCGAGCTGACATTCAGAGTTTTCATGCTCGAATCCATGGCTGACCGTGAGGTGAAATCCAGGCTCATGTTGACATGTGGCTCAGTGAAACCTAGAGGATCCGGACTGGTCAGATTGAGGGTCTTATGGCTTTTAAATGGAAGGGAAGGTAGGTCTTTTCCCCAATCTGATTTTGGTTCGCCGATGTAGTCATCATTTTTAAAAAAGACAAAATTAGGTACTATAATACTGCCCACTTGACCAAATACAGGCACCTGACAGAGAAGCCGTTATGAACAGGTCCATGCATCTAAATTGGAGTTTTGACAGACAGACCACCTTCCCCTGCCATGCAATCTACAGAGCACCACACATAAGTTTACCAACAAGCTCACAACTCCCCAGTAATGTTTATCCCCCTGTTTTTCCTGATGAGGGTTGTAGGGGAAGAATGTGATAGGGATATAGATTCTATATATTACAGTAGTTAATGTTGCAGTGTTAGAAAAGTTTACTTTATCTGCACATGACACTTGATGTAAGGCACTGCTAGGACTTGGACCAGGGTTCCAGCGGTGATAGGATACTGTATTAGTCTGATGCACAACTGATATACAAGTGCTTATAAAATGGTTAGAATAGGAATTTTAACCAATAGATGTTACATGCTTGTTGGTAAACGCAATGATGTTTTCTAAGGAGCACCATACACCTTTGCAACACACCAACCTAAACACATATTGCCTGTGGATAGTTTCAAAATAGTGGTAAAGACCAACACATATGAACATTCTCTCTTACAGAGCAGACACACATGCAGAGATACACACTCATAGAACCCCCAAACCCTCAAACTCAAAACAGAAATCAGTCACATCAGGTAACAGACATGCTTACACTGTACCAGCATACTCCACCGTATATTCAGAAACGTAAAACGTATTTATGATACTATGCTTTACTCATATACACTCGTCATCTACTTTATTAGGTACATCTTTCCAGTACCGGTTGAGACCCCCCATTTGCCTTTAATACTGCCTTAATTCATTGCATTGGTTTAAAAAGGTGCTGGAAACTTTTCTCATAGATTTTGGTCCATATTAACATGATAGTATTTCTGCAGATTTGTCCCCTGCACATTCATGATGCAAATCTCCAATTTCACAATATCCCAAAGGTGCTCTATTGGATTGACAGCTGGTGAGTGCGGAGGCCATTTGAGAACCCTGAATTATTGTCATGTTCACAAAACCAGTTTGAGATTATTTGAGCTTGGTAACATGGCACATTATTCCTATTGGACTTAGTTCCATAAGGACCAAAATATGCCAAGAAAATATCCCCAACACCATTACACCACGAACAGCATCATGAACTATTGTTGCATTCACCTCGGTCCTTTTGTTTCCTTTTTCTGACCATCAGTTAAACAGATGTACCAAACAAAGTGACTAGTGTATGTATAAACTGTAAAGTTCCTTAAGTGCTTAAGAATTCCTATATTTTACTAATTTATTCTGTTACAATTATTTTTAAGTAGCCTGTGGCACAGGTTCAACTGCTAGACAGGGCACATGCAATAGAGCATCATATACCTTCACAACACACCAACCTAAGCACACACAATCAGACACTACATTCACTTTAGAAGCACCAATAAACCTAAAACGCTTCTTTTTGGACTGTGGGAGAAAGCCAGAATACCTGGAGTAAACCCACAGAGACATGGGGAGGAAATTCAAACTTCATGCATGATGTCTGTATCAAACCAGGGATGCTGGAGGTGTGAGATGACTGCACTGACCACTGCACTACTACTATTTTAAACCACAATTGCTGCGAAGCTGTTTACGCTACATGGCATCATGGAATCCATGAAGTACCAGCAGATTTCAAATTGTAACCTCTCTGTCAATAAGGGTGATGGAAAATATATGTTCAAATGCTCAAAAATGGATACATTTCCATACAGTTTATTATTATTTAAATACAGAGCCTATATATTATCGTGTTTATTATTCATATTGTAAAAAATATGACCAATGCCTGTGAGGGAGATAGAGGATGCAGTCTTGCATAGGGTTGCATTTATGTTAATTCATTAACAAATGAACCAATCAATGATAATGTGAGAACTTGCATATTTACTGTATACGTGAATATATTGTGTATATACAGACATTTCAAAGTAATTGCTTTGAGCTGTTTGAAGGGAACGCCCACTTACTGTTTTTTCCGTATCTGCGGACATCCATGAGCAGACTACCCTGCTGCAGGGCCTCACCCATACAATTTTTCCACTGATCATAGCTCATATCTGCCACCTTGTGCCCATTAACTGCCAGGATCTCATCACCCACTTTCAGATGGCATAGCTCTGCTGGACTGCCTACAAAATGCATATGTGCACACTGAGAAACGCCTGGCCACAGTTATAACCACTTCCTTCCACTCACTTTTCTACCCACCCACACACATCTGTATTTTAGTTATACTGGACTCGCCAGTGATGTGTTACACTACATAATTGATTCGGTTCTCCCAGTATTTGCAATATGTGTGAAATACACATACTGGGTCTACTTTATGATTTTCAATAGTCACAATATGCTGAGATGAGCTGTGATTCATAGCTATGAATTAAAATTACAGTGTCACTAATTAGATGGCATTCTATAATTAAAAATTCCTTAGCTCCCAGCAACCCTGTGGGCTCAATCATTGTGGAATCTATTAGAACTATGTTTAGAAATGGGGCATAGCTATTCAAAAATCTAAATATATTTATAAGTCTATCTAAATATATAATCACAAAATCAGCATGTTATATATGTTTGTATATAAAGTATATACATATGTCTGGTTTACCTGGTTTAATAGATTTAATATGAGCCCCTGTGGAGTCCCAATTACTCTGGAAGCCAAAGTCCTGACTGCTTTTGGGTTTCTGACTTAAGATGATCCTCATGTCACTGTAGCTTTCCTGAAGAAAAAAAAAAACAGACCAGACAGCTCAGCACATAAAACATCTACTGGCTTATGGATTCAAACAGAAATAAGTAAACTATTTCCATGTGCATTATATTACTGAATACTCATAAATTCATAGCTTATG
The DNA here is from genome assembly GCA_034779995.1 of Parotocinclus haroldoi. NCBI lineage: Eukaryota > Metazoa > Chordata > Actinopteri > Siluriformes > Loricariidae > Parotocinclus > Parotocinclus haroldoi. The sequence goes on from JAUZST010009299.1 coordinate 3,990, forward strand.
AACATGGATGAAGATGGCTGATGATTACTGCAGTAATCATTTAACTACACAGTACAGCATAAATTCTGCTTACAAGAACATCATGCCCAGACCTTGGTTAAGAAAGCTATCATTTCCTTATAAATAACAGGTTAGCAATTTCAGGTGTTAAATAATATATGTATTTGCCTATGTAGTATGAATTTGAGTTACTATAGTAGAACATATGAATAAGGTGTTAAAGTATTATAATTTGCTTAGTAAAGATATTCACTCTGACTTACCTCTTGCGTATTATTGACAGGAAACACTTTGGGTTGTGGGGACACACGACCAACTGGAGTGACAGATGAGGAGACCCCAGTAGTTAGTAGCATTTGGTTTTCTTCCTCTTCATCATCTTCATTACTGCTTTGAACAGAGCCAGTCTGTGAACTAGCTTCATCCTCTTTCATGAATTCTGCATAACGGCTTGGAACTGTAGTCGTCTTGGTGTTTTCTGTCTCGCCATTTACACGCTTGTCTTCATTCTGGGAGCAGGACGAACATTATATTAGTTATGATCATATCATTATAAATAGTGGTGCTTAAAAGGTTTGTGAACCCTTCTGCATAAATATATGTCCTACCTACAAAGTAGATAAAAAGCAAAATAACAAAAATATTTATTGAGGAAAATGATCCAAGATGACATTTTTGTGAATTTCAAAAGTATGTGAACCTTTGATTTAATTATTTGATTTGATACCCTTGTGCAACAGTAACTAAGCATTTCTAGGAACTTTTGATCAGTGCTGTACATTGGCTCAAAGCAATTTTAGTTCATTCTTCACACAAGTACATAAGTTCGTTCTTTATGCATTGCAATTTGGATTGGCCATTCCAAATGACTAATTTTACTCGTCTTTAACCAATCTTACGTAGAACCATTTATGAGCTTACGGTGGTTGTCTTGCTGAAACATGTTGTCTAGACTGTAATCAGTTCCCAAAAATATAACAGTGCACCTATACACAACTAATTGCTATACCATTGTTTTTAAAACACTGCACTCTTTTTTTAATTAACCTCTGATTCTAGAGGTTCACACACATTTTCACCTCAGAGGTATGTAATTTTGGATTATTTTACTAAATAAATAAATTACATGGTATACTACAACATTGAGTCATTTGTTTAACTGGGTTCTCTGTCTACTAAAACAAACTTCAAAGCACCTCTGTACTCTTTACATGGGAGACGTTCAAATAAAACTATGGATTTTCTCGTAGGTGCGTAAGTGTTTTATAGTAATAATCTCGCTAAGTAAGCAAGTGAAGTGTATAAGGCATCGTACCATATAAGTCCGGGGCAGGGAGGAGATCCTGGTGCTCTGGGTGCCGAAAGGCCGGGGCGCGACAACAGATGTGATCCGCGCGCTGTCTGATCGCTGGTAACTTTTAGGAAGGGAAGCGGAAACCCGAGACACCACAGGTTGCTTTGTCTCTGCTGAATTAGGCTTATACAAAGAAGCCCGGCTTTGGTCCTCCTCTAGTCTTCCATAGGGAAGCCTTGGTACAGGCACAGGTGTTATGGAGTTCCTATCTTTAATAATTGGCTTTGAGCTGTAATTGGTTTCCATTGTAGAATTGCTGAGTGTGCTCCCAGTGCTTCTTGACTCACTGGTGCTGCTACGCTCTGGTAGACTGGGCTTGCTGGTGACGCTGGAAGGAATAGGGTCATCCAGAAGGCTGTGGCTACTCGAAGTGCTGATAAGGTTTACTTTGCTCATATTCAGCATGCTCTCTGTGCTGGACTGGACAGGTCTGGATGGAGAGTCTACCTCATCTGATGGCAGGCTGCCAGCTGCGGGCTCCTCGTCTGCCAAGCTTGGTAGAGAGCGCATGGACCCTCTCCCAGAGGAATAGAAATTATCAAATGTAAAACTGCTCCTATCTAAACTCCTGGCCTTGGGGGTTGGTTCCTCAAATACATCCTCTGAAGTGGAGAATGTATCAAAGCGGCTACTGTAGCCCGACTCTCTGTTTCCTCTGCGCAATGAAATCGAGATGAAAAAAGAGGCAGCGCAACAGGCACGATTAAATTACACACTCACACATGACCTTTTAGAGAAAGTTACACAGACTGTGCTTTCAACTGCAATTTACAGTATGCGCAAACTAACTGTGTTTATAACTAGGATCCTGATTGTAAATTATTTGAGGTAATATTTCATCAAAATAAATTTCATTGCAGAATTGTATAAAAAATATGTGTGTACACCTATGTATGTATGTGTACTTTACCTCTGCTCTTCCATCTCTTTAAAGGTTTTAGATTTTCTGGTGTTGTTCCCTGAAGTGGCACTCTCGATCTGATCCCTCTCTTCTTTTTTCTTCATGATATCTGAATTAACACTCCTGCGCCTGTTCTTCCACTTGGTAAGATCCTGGAATAGATAAAACAGTGATGCTCATACTCCATAACCCGCGCGTTCATGTGCATTCGCACAGAGACTGAGCAGTTGAGGAAAGAGGAAAAGATGGGGCAGAGAAAACCTGGGGGGATCTATATTTAAAGGTGTCCTATTTTTCTGTTTGTTTCTACTTGCTCATGTATCAAGGATCACTGTGCAGCTGCATGCTGCATGTCACCTTCACAATGCCGAAATGTGGAAATAAAGCAAAATAAAACTTCAAGACCAAAATCCAGATGTTTGTGCAGTTTTAAAAACTATTTACAGTCGAAGACTCCTTGTAATACACCTTATAAAGAGTGTTATTCATTTGCGTGCCTAGTATTTTGCTTCATGAGAATAATATCACATTTTACAACAATACTTGAGCATGTCTGTAGTGAATCATTAGGCAAGATAATTATATAAACACTCACAACATGGCAGTGATTAGCTGACAGTAATCCACTGGCATAAGAGAAGAACAGGACAAGCTGATACTCACATCCTGCCATTTGTCTTCACTCTCTTTCACCTGTTCTCGCATTTTCAGCAGCTCTTCATGACTGATCCTCTTTCTGACTTCTTCTATAGGAATCTCACTTACCGATGCATTCCTGTCAACACAGTGACATTTTATCACTGAAAACTGCAAGGGTGGTCTCAACATAAATATTCGTATACTCATACTCCATACTCTTACAACTCATTCCAGCTGAAACTAGCATTATTAGTGAGAATAAACCTCAACGGGTCTTAAAAAGTTACTTTTAACAGACAACTGAAAGGAACAGGAATTCAATTTCATCTGAACACTTTCAAGTTGATGTTAGTGCCCTGAGTTCACCAATAGATTAAGTGTTTTGCTTTTACTTTTTACTTTCAATACATCACTCACTAAATTACAATTGATTTTGACACTTTATTATAAAATAAGCTTTGTTTGTATTTATTTTACCTATAATCATGGAGGACTTGTACTTTTCATATACATTAATGCATTCTGCTCTGTACTCAAGGTTTTTAGGTACTCGACAAAGCTTTTGCAACAAATTAACAATGAGAACCGAGGTAACATTGTAATAATTAAACACCCTGATAACATTTTATATAAACACAAAGGGCATGCTTTACAGGATGTGGTGCAGTGGTCTAACTCACTAGCCCATCACCACAGGTATTAGTGTCATGTATGAAATGCGCACAAAATAAGATGAGACTGTGACACACACACACACACACACACACACACACACACACACACACACACACACACACACACACACACACAGAAACTTACAGACTAGCAGCTACCTAGTTTATAATTCTTTTTGTCCTATTTGTCCTGGTCACGGTCACTGGTGGTCCTGAAACAAAGCTAATAGTCATAGGCAGTGGGAGAAAGTGAACTTGAATGGGACACCAATCCAGGGCCCAAGAAGGGTTACAGTTACAATGCTAAGATTCCCCCATCTGATCTCTCATCCTTCAGTCAAACCCAGTTTTGTTTGTGTGATACCAAATCTGTCTCTGCCATGCCACCATGGAGGCAGACTAGAGAATGGCCACTGGACCAACTGAGCAGAATATACCTGCTATAATGCTCACAAAAATTAGGGGATGTTTCAGTTGCTTAAAAAATAGGGGTTATTTCATTATGGGTTTATCTCATAATGTAATATCCCCTAATTTTAGTTAGCAGTGTATTAATTGTCATACTAGAGTTTATTGTCATGCTAGAGGTTATTTTCATATAATTTATGCATGACATAAAATAAGCCTATTTGCTGGCATCTTTCAAATACGTGTTTTAGTACTAAAAAGTCAAGAGAAATTTAATTTATATTCAATTTAATCTGATCTATATCTGATTTAATAGTCTGCTACTGCACATATCATGGTAAAAATTAAACACTTAAGTACAATTGCGCAATACTCAATAATACAAATGCTGTTAGTATCAAAGTGTGCATTATATTGATCCTACTCTGTTTTGCTGTTAAAAGCACTGGCCTGCAGCCCACAGGAGGAAAGCAATGCAAGAAATGTTAGTGCTGGGGCAAGCAGAACAGCACAAAAAAGTGGCTGTATTATCTACTCACCCATCACTTTCTGAGTTCTTTTGCAATAGTCTGGGGAACCAAAAATGACCACAAAGAAGGCATATTTGAGGATTTTTGTTCTTTGTTATTCACTGAAATTGATTCACACGCAAAAGGTCCAGCTCAGCCTTTTGGGGTTATTTACAAGACAAACAGGATATATCAACACTCAGTATTTTGGTTTACAAATTACAATTTGTAAGGTAAATATCTGCTTACCAAGCATTACAATGATGCAGCAGAAATGCACAAGACTTTTGCAGTAACCCACTTTAGGGAAGTACAATTTACTGAGGTGTACTAACGTCAATTGAAACTGGACTTCCCTATATGTCAACAAGATATATTTTTATACAACACATTAAAGGTGTGCATGTCATGCACCCTAGCAACAATGCTGTTTTTTTTGGCAAGTGTAGGCTGGATTTGTTTTGAATCACGTTTCCCTAGACACAAAAATGTAGCTTTCACCGGATCTCATGGCTATGAGGAATTTCTAGCCCACACAGCCCATTGGCAGTCATGTAAAGGGTGGCTGTGTTCAGCTGTGTTATTTATAGACATTACTCAGGTTTTCACATTCCTCCACAGCTTTGGTCAATACACTCCGGCCTCCAGTTTGCACTGGACTGAGCCTACTGATTTAGAGGGATAAGTAGGAGCTTGAATAATATAGAAGCAGAAACGTTAAATTAATTCATCACAGTGCTTTTAGTAACTTATTTTTTATTAGTCAAACAAACATGGCAATACAAATAACACTAGAAAGCTTTTCATAATTCATGAATTATTGGCAAAACTGTGACTCTAATGCCATTTTAGTGTATGTCCGAGCTTATGAATATATCTGAAAATTATTAGCAATACCAGTTCAAAAGAATAAAATAATATGAACATGTATACCAACAAATATGCATCTCCAAATTGCACTGGCATGTTCACTAGGTTTATTTGTTAGTCTTGAGATAAGAGTGTTACACATTAGTTTTTACCAGTAATTGGGAGAGAAAATTGGGAGAGAAATGAGACAAACTCATTTTAATCACCAAATGCATAAAACTATTTGCAGTCAAAACTAAAGCCATTCATGCATCAACACATGGATTCAGGTCATTCCCACATGGTCAGAAACCTAACCTCTCCACCATCAACCTCTTCTTGTATCTCACACGACTGGCATCTCTGATGGCCTCCCATTTCTGCAGGTCTTCCTCAGTGCAGGACGAAGGTATGTTAGGGCCAGTCTGAGTGCCAGTTGATCTCTGGCAGACCCCAGTGGGATTCTGGGCTTCCTGGATATGCAGCACCCTAAGCTTTCTAACCAGCATATCATCTGCTTTAGCATGCTCCTCTGTCTTTTGTTCTTCCTGCAACTGTGGCTCATAACACGTTGGAGCACATATCTTGGACTGAAGCTTTTTTGGAAGTGCCCAAGCCTCAGGAATGGGCACAGGGTGATAGTTATCAGGTGCTCCTGACAAAGGGCGATGTGTTGACTGAAGTTGGATCCTGCGGATGAGCACATCATCTCTCTCTATGTCAGGATAAATCAAATTGTCATGACTGGGCTGAGTGACCACTCTGATGCAAGGCTCTGACCTAGGATGCAGAGAAAATAAGCCACCATATTTCAGCCTTGCCAGCTCAGTGCTGGAGTGGAAGGCAGACGTGCGACGGGCGTACATGTCATCATTTTCCAAATCCGGAAGAATGTCCTCAGACACATTGTATGGGTCGTTAGGGTGCTCCCGCCCCAGTAAGGGGCGTTTCTGACACTTAATGAGCCTTGGTCCTGATGTGGGATCCAGGTTGGGCCAATAATCTGGGATCTCAAATCTTGGTCTTCCTGAGCTTCGTTGGGCAAGTGTAAGTGGAGGTGTGTAAGAGCTGCATGTCAAGCAATAGAAAAGAAAGGACAGAACAGTTTCAGTACATGCAAGAGGACATAAAGTGTATGTAAAAGGAAAGGGGAGGAAAAAAACAAGAGAAAAGCAAGTACATAGGAGGAGTAGAGCACTGAATCAATCTGATGTTAAAGGAAATAAACATATTTTGTGTGCCAGCAACATGTGAACTTCAGTCTATATACTAGCATTGTCAAAAATTAAGATGGTAATCACATTTAAATATTAATGCTAAACTATTTAGCACAGTAAACATGAGGTATGTAGGTGCACTGCTTAGTGTGTCAGCAGAAGTTGTTCTCAGGCTCACTCTACTGCTTGTGGGGGTGTGAAAAGGACCTGGCAGTGATGGAAAGGTTGGACTGAGCTGAAGTTTCAGGTGTGTGGGTGTGAAAGGATGGGGGTTCAGACTGAGAGCGAGCGGAAACACAGAGCTGCGGACTGACATCACAGTCGGAGTCATCTGAGGATGAGCCAGACTTCTTCCGACTGAGCACAGGTCAGGAAGGTCAGAAATGCAGGACAGAGAAGGGAGATGGGAGAAGACAAAACAAAAACTCAGACCACTTAGTCAGCAGAGAGAAGGCCAGAAATATAGACAATATGAAGCTAAACCAGTTGAGTTTGATTGCATGCACAAATTAAAATAAGAACCCATGAAAATGTAAATGAAATTCTACAATACATTCTACATTATATTTAGTCATAACAAGAAGTGTACATTTCAATAATAGTTATGATTAGGTTTTGCTCTGTGCCTAACAGACCTGAAGCCCTGAATCTTCCTGTACCAAGTCCGGTGTTGAGAGCCCCGTCTGATTCTCTGAACATGTGTGTCATCCTCAGGTGTCCAGAACTTGGGCAGAAATGTATCATAATTCACAGTGGCTGATGGCTGAGCTCTTAGGCCCACTTTACGAGCATAAAGGTCATCATGAACAGGGTCAGCATAAGAAATTTCATTATCTTCATCCTCGGAATCATCTTGTATGTAGATCTCCGCAGACACAGACTTCGATTTCAAAGGAGGAAGAGACTCAAAGCTGCTCAAGAGAGAGCCCAATGGATGAGTCACTGCACATAACCACTTGACATCAAACCATCCATATGAAGTCAAAAACCACACTAAATCGAAATTAAATAAAAGCAGCACTTTTCAGATATCATCCTTAAAACCAAATCAAAACAAACCAAAACAAATCACAGCATGATAAAGCGTATGAAAACACCACACAGATTTGAAGCGGATGTTAGTAATGATTGCATAAGAGCAGCAAACAGTTTTGGGCCAGTGTCTGACCTGAGAGAGGTCAGCGTTGATTGGGGTACATAGGTAACCATGACCTTCGGCCTTATGGTCTGGCACATTCCAATAGATTCAGCAGAGGTCACAGGCAATGCAAAGTTGGTGGGTGTGACAACAGATGGGCTGTAAAATCTGCGGCTTGCAAGATCATCCAGAACCAGGTCAGGGTCTGGACGATCTGCATCTGAATCACTGCTTTCATATTCAGATGACCAGGCAATGTAAGCAGCTGACATGGACTTTTGTGTGCCCAGTTGACTGATGGTGGATGGGACTGTGCTTATCCTGAAACCAGTGAAGCCAGGAATAGACACATCCACATAATACATGCAAATAAAAGACACAAAGCATTCAGACCTTTTCTAATGCCTTCACAATTCCATAGGTCAGTGTTCAGTTCGTATAATCAATGCAGTGCACAGTTAATCTTTCTACTCACAGAAAGACTACATGTACTAAAAGCCCACAGGCAAAAGTACAACCACATTTTGGAAACACAATCTAATCTACAATGCTGGGTGATGCAAGTAGCCTGGGTCAGACTGGACTGAAACACCAGTGCAACAGGTTAGGTAGAAATTGTGGAATTACCTAGAGAAAGATCCGTCTGCCTCTGTGAACTGTGGACTGGCCCAGCTGCGTCTGTATTCTTCATTGCTTGTGTAGTCGCTGCGTTTCTTACGAAGAGGTGCTGGAACGTATCCTGTTTGCTTGTCTTTGGTGGGCAGGAACTGGTTGAACTGAGCACTAGCTTTTGGAGTGATGACCAGTGAGCGACGGTATTCTTTGTTGTCTGACATTTTGATTGCTCTTCTGTTTCAAGGTCACCAAAACAGCCTGGTAACAGAGTAATACAGGAGTAGAAAATGATACACTCATAAATAACAGTGACAGTCAGGCTTATATATATAATCCAGTGATGCTATGGAGGAGTGTCTCACTGAGGTACATAGTCCATTGGGACACATAATTGCTACCCTGCTAATGACCATAAGGAGATAATTAGACTTGATGGACAAGATTTAAAGGTATAGCAGTTAGGATAACTATCCGAAACGACCAGAGTCTGCTGAATATTACAGTCACATCAACACTTAACAATGTGAGGGAAAAATACTAAATTACCGTGTTCTGGTGGCAGGTTTGAATCAATAATCAGACATACCACTAGATGGGGATATGCATTTGTCAAAATACACAACGTACTTGTGTTAACGCACCTGTATGAAGCTCATATATATATATGTGTGTGTGTGTGTGTGTGTGTGTGTGTGTGTGTGTGTGTGTGTGTGTGTGTGTGTGTGTGTAGCCTAACCAAATATTCAGGGTAAGACCGTATCAACACTATAC
>JAUZST010009300.1:0-13064 GCA_034779995.1 Parotocinclus haroldoi
CTGTGTTGGTACTCAGGGATTTGTAGAACTTGTTCAGCTTCTCATTGTTATTGAAAGTCTAAAATTAGACGTGATTAGAGAATGTTAGATTTGTTATGATACTGCTCACAACTACAGGAGTTTATTACTGGAAAAAGGTCAATATAAATACATTTAAAACGTATTTCATTAATTCTGCATCAGCAGTAAGTGTGGTACCTTGGTGGTGATGCTCCACCTATGAGAGTTCTCAGTAAGTGGTTGGTACTCTAGTGATTTTATCAAGTCCTGTGGAAAGTCCTTAAACATTCGACTGTCCTGCAAGTCTAAGAACAATAAAAAAAAAACCATGACACAGTGTTTGGATTGGAAATCAAAGTCTGGCACGAATCGGTGCTGGCTTCATGACTCAGAGAACTGTTTAATTAATCATCGCACCGCATACAGTAAAGTAACACCATAACTCCGAGAACAGAAAGCCACACGGTACTTAAAATTTGAATATGGTGAGGCTAGAGGTTACACGTGGAAAAAAAGAAAAAAAAAAAAAAAAAAAAAAATCACAGCGAGGCAGGTAAAATAATTTCCACTTGGTAGCTACATTTGGGTGTTTACTGTTCAAGCATTTGCTGGAAATTCACTTCGAATAAGAAACAGCTTTGGCTTTAATGACTAATGCATGACTAACTTATTTCAGGTACACAGAATTCCCAAAGGCCTACTTTGAAAATACGCTGATTACAAATATAAGGGGATATTTCAAAATGAATATCAAGCGATTAAGAAAAGAAGCATTGGATTTTGTTTCATTAAAAAAGACAATAAGAAAAGCAAATAAAAAGAAGAAGAAAGTAGTTTGATTACACAAATAAGAAGCAAATTCAATTACAATTCAAATACATTTTTGCAAATGGTTGTTAAGTGAGTTGTTTTATTATGGACACATAGATTTACATTGATTTTTGCACCTGCTATAGATTATTCACTCTTTGTAACACTGTATTCTGTAGCATTTTGCTTGTAACATCAAACAAGAAGCGAAATATTAGCAATGATTGCCCTTTTTGTGAGCTTACATTTGGTGAAGTTTAACGGTAGAGCAACTCCAGTGGTGTTAGTCCTAGAGAGCAGAGACTCGCCACTAGTCAGCCGTGTTAACAGCTGAAAGCCCAAACAAGTTCCCCACACAGGAAAATAATCTCCATACGAGTTGGCCTGTCACACACAACAAAAGACGCTCAACTAGTAATTACAGACAATTACTCTTTCATGTGGACAAATCCCTACACCTAATTCCTGTTTATTCAAAACTCCACCCAAATATAAAATAGGTAACAGAGGAATTTCAGATTGGCATTCTTGCCTGTCTGTTATTAGCAGATAGAGTGAGGCTTCACCTTTCTTCCAAGCAGGGTCTGTTCCTCAGTTTATTTGTGTAGGTGCACAAGTGTGCCTGTTCTTCACTGTCTCACATTATGTTCCTCCTTTGCACTAAATACTACAAAATAAAATAAATGACCATTTCCTCACAACTAACCACCGATTGATTACAGCGGAAAGTGTAGCAAGCAGTAAAACGCTATTGAGAACATTATCTGCTTTCAATTGAAGAACACGATAACGCAGGATAATTCAAAGCAGAATATGTTTTTGAACATTTGGTTAATGTGACTTCAGATAGTGTCTTCTATCACATCTATATAGAGACAGTTATATTTACACCTGACTATCATGTGAATGGGTTCACAGTTCTCACCTCTAGAGCAAGACTGTAAAATATTTCAGCTGCCTTGGCATAACCAGATGAAACAATGCTGACACCACCTCCAGGAAAAAGGATTCTGTGAAAAAAAAAGATGTATCTACCAGGCACGTTTTCATATCATGGCAGTAACTAAAGGATGTTTCTGAGAATCAGTCACTCACCCATTGATGGATTTGAAAAGGTGTGTGTATTCTTCCTTAGACCTATTGACCCTGTGCATGTAAAAGTAAATAGTTCATATAAATGGTATATTGGTATAAATGCAATATTAGTAGACTAGACCACTGGTTTAATTCAAAGATTCAGTGATTGCTTGCTGGTAATAAATGATTGTTTAAGTTGCACCTGCATCAATAGCTACATTCAGACACAATATTATATCAACACATGAGCCAATTTAAAGCGTCCAGTCAATGCATGTCTTTGGAACGTGAGAGGAAACTGGAGGACCTGTAGTATACCCACACGGATACAGGGAGGACATGGAAACTCCACACAGGCAGAGCCTGGCACAGAACCAAACTCAGAGCATACATGCAATTAGTCCAGCACACAGCATTGTTGTGGTTCTACAAATTTGGCCAAAAAACATCGTATAAGCTGTCCAGTCAGTATGTGACCTTTTAATTTTGTATTTGGTTCAATGATAAGAATGGCTCTGTGGGAACCCTAAGGGAACCAGGACTAAAATATGTGCTTGGTCTGGCCCAAGTGAACTGATTAATGCTCTCTAAAGTTACACGGTACATACAATGATCCAATTTCCCTGTTACTGCTTATCAAACTGGCAACAATTAGGGTTTGTTTTTAGTTCTGTGCAACGTTGAGCAACATGCTATATTATGCATGAATAAAATTAAGTATTTTAAAATATTCTTTTTAAAGTTGATAAGTTGGTGTGCTCTTAGATTTGTGTGTGTAGTCCTAAACAATTTCATATTAGAAACACCAGTGCTCCTGAAGAAAACGTTTCCTGTAGTGCCCTTTGTTCACTTAGAGCCAATGAGTCAGCAGGTTTGTTTGAAGATATAACAGTTTTAATACTGAAATTGTATGAAGTATTGAAACAACCAGGAACAAATGTACTGTGAAATTTCATAGTAAAACTTTGTATTGCTTGACAGTTTTAATGTGAACTTTCACAGTTTGACCATAAAGTTTACAGTTCTAGTATGATTTCTTTATGGTAATTTGGCCACTTCATGGTTCCACTGTCAATCTTGGTCGACTATGAACTGACCACAAACTATTTCATAGTTCTACTATGGATTTTGATGGTATTGTGGAAACTTCGTGGTTCCACTGTCAAATTTCACAGTCCATTTTTTCCCTGGGCACGTTAAACGCATATTGCTGTAATGCGCACTGTTTTAACATAAAGTCTTATATAAGTGTCATAGACTTGAGATTGGCCTTACAGTATAGGAGCGACTCTTGCTCCTGCTGACTCGATGTATTTTACATAGGAAGCCGCAATGTAGGAGTTTTTGCCGGGTGAAGGTGAGAATGTCTCCTGTGCTAGAATTCCTTCAGACAGACAACAAATCATTAGTCTTAACATTAAGCCACTGCGTTTCGAGATATTTTAAACGGCATGATTTACCTATTATTGGCCTGTCATTTGATGTGGACCCTTCAGAAGAAGCGATGTGAATAAAGAAGGCCAGAAAGACGATGTAGATGCTCATGGTATCGCTGTTGCGCAGAGCAATGAAGCTGCTTCTTCTAGAGGTCTGAGAATCGATGCAATTATCGTACCAGCGTTGGAACTGGTATCAGGTAGATACTTCCATTCCAGAAGATCAGTACGTAGCTGAAGTTTCATAAAGTTGGCGTCTGTACGATCACTGCTCCTTTTGTATCTTGCACACACACATTGCCCCTCCTGCTCTGCGCTGTTGTGTTACGTTTTGGTGTCGAGCAGTCACGTGACTCACGCAGCGCAGACTCATGTAGGCTACCTTGAGACAGACCTAGACGTCAATGCGTCCGCCATATTGGTTCAGGCAAGACTGGCGTGTAAAAAAAAAACAATTGAACGATGTTGTTTCTGGTTAAGATGCACAATAACCTATACTTTACTTATTTCATTTATTTCCTTATGGGATATTTCATTTTAATAGTAATTTTTTGACTCCAGTTAAAATCCTGTGTTTTATGTCAAGCATGAATTAGAATGTTTTCCTTTGTTTAATACGTGTAAAAATGTCCCTTTAGTGTCCCGAACAGAGCAGTTGTTCTGAGGAAACCTCCAAGATGATGTGTACTCTTTTAAAATTTAATTGAAGTTATGACGGCACGAGGGAGTCACACCAGATTTTTAAAGCAAAGGCGAGGTGTTCAAAAGTACAGTAGCACTTCAGTTCAAGTTTGCTTTCAGAATCTGGTGTGACACCACTTAAATAAAGAATAAGCTGTATATAACAAAAAATACAGAATGCCCAAGACTCTTGCACAGTACTGAAAAAAGGGATACCTTATCACTAACACTATGTCCTTCATAATATGTCAGAGACTGAATTTGAATCTGATTTCCAATTAGACACTGATGGAACGATGTTTCATGTTGAGGGCCCGCTAACTGAATGTAACAGTGTAAAATTTTGTGGGGAATGCAGGCCCATACACATACACAGAGGATCCATACAATATAGCCTAAATACTAACCATACAGCAAAAGTGTTCCGAGTAAAGTTTAGAGGTGCTGAATAAACAAATATTCCACAGAGGCAGTGCTACCAATAAACCTGCACCTTACCTGGTATTGCAGGGCACTAAATATTCTGTTTCAGGTGTAGCTACTGAAGTGGCAGAACAGTTTGCAAGGTGGGAACCAACCCTGCACAGCGTACCACTCATCACAGGGCACCATACACACAAATTCATTCACACTGGGAGATTAAAGAATTACTGATAATATACCATGCAGACACCGTGAGAACATGCAAAACATGCAAACACAGAAATCAGACTTGTACCCGAGTCTCTGAAGCTGTGAGGTGACAGTGCTAACCACTCTGCTACCCAGATAAAAGTAAGCTTTTTATATAATGTGAATGGGTGGATAAGCAATCAGTTAATTAACAAATTTGATAGTGACTGTATCACGACCCCATATTTTTGTTACCACCATACTTGTTATTTGCAGGACAAAGGCCTTCATGATGCATTAATCACCCAGCAGTGTGAGAAGTGTTCAAATAGCGTTGCATGTGAATAAAATAAGACTGACAAATGATTGAATGCGAGCCTTTTAAGATTTCACTGATATAATTCATTAATTCAATTAAAAAAGTTAGTAGTTAGTCATAATACTTTATACAAAACAAACATATAAGCGCATTTTCACATTATATGTTCCTTAAAAATAAAGATAATTTAGAGATGTCCTTACACTTTTTGTATGAAAAGCAGTCAAAAGAATGGAAGCATTCAAACATCATAAAAGCTTTGTAGTTCGATTTACATATTTATTTCTTTTTATAACAGAGATCCGATCTCTCAATTAGTTCATTTTTATCACATGACCTAGACTCAGAGTCCACAGAGAGATCCGTTTCACTCTAAGTTCTTTCGAATCATTGGTCACGTGACACTTGACTTACATTATTCATTCATTAAATCATAATAATTAGTGTTTTTTTTATTCCTGCACATGTGCATAATGTTATGGTGTATATAATGTAAAGTGTGTTCATAAATACTTAACCTTATCAACATGTTGATTTTGCGTTATACCCTGCCAAAAAGAAATATTTATGACATTGAACAGAAACCCTTATCTAAAGCGACTTACAATTAATAGTCTTACAATCCAAGCAGTTGTGGGTTAAGGTCCTTGCTCAGGGACCCAACTGTGGTAGAGCTGGGATTTGAACCCTGGAACTTCTGGTCCATAGTCCAGTACCTTAACCACAAGGCCACCAGAGTCCCAAAATGTGTCATATTTGAGACAGTAAATTTAGAGATCTTGGGACTCAAAAGTCGTCATGAATTCATTGTCAAATAAGTGACTGGCTTAAAAAAGCTAGCTGCAGCAGAGATGCACTTTAGAAGGAAAAATGCTGGTTCGTTGAACCCAGCGTTTTAGAACAGTGACTCTTTGAGTTTCAGACTGTGTGCTATTTTTGACAAGAGGGCTGCACCTTACTAGTTAAAAAATGATCGAAAATGAACGAAGACTCATTTTACCGTCCCAGATTCTCTGATTCGAGTCAATACAAAGACTGGACCTTCCCAACACTATCAGCAAGACTACAAGGGTCAACTATAAAGGGGCGACACAAAGGACGGCCTGGAAGAGACTCAAAGAGCTGACTCCTTCGCGAATGACAGATCTTGTCGGGAACGCGCGGAGATGCGTGTGCACGCGCCGGTATGAACTGACATGCGCATGAAAGAGCGGGGAGAGGAAAGAAAACATAAGCGGTTTCCATCTGTGTTGTGTCGTGTTACGTTACGTGCTGTAGAGGTATAAACTTCGGCTAGTTATTTTGGATTTATCATTTGTAAAACATTTCCACGTTGACAGGACACACAAAATGGCATTTATAAGGAAAAAGGAGCGCTCAAAAGAGAGGTAAGTATTAGTTTCACCCTGTGTGTGTAGTAGGCTATGATTATGCGCTATTTTGTATCACAGGCCTAAAGTGTTAACAGTACTGTTCAGGATAAAGTAAGCTGTATTAGAAAAAGAAAAGGATTTAAAATGTCTAAGTATTGTTAGTATCCGAAATTGTTGTGTGTTTGCTTTGTTAAGCCACATTTTGCTCACGTGACATTCGATTAAGGCAATGCGACTTTAGCGTGGGAGACGGTTTTACTTTGTTGTCGAGTTGCCGTCTTGTTTATAGAAGACCAAGAGACACAACTTCTGATTATTACGTTTAAATTCACTGTTACAAAATATTCTTCATTAACTACGTCTCTCTTCCTCCCTCAGATTTTCACTTCTGTTACTAGATCTTGAGGAATATTATTTTGAACAGCACACAGCAAATCGTATGACTGCCCTTCCAAACAGGTGAGTATTGAATTAATTAAATGCATTTCTATAGTAGTGCTACACAGCCAGCTAGTGGCTTTGTAGTGTTTGCTTTGCACAAAACGGTTTTAAATGTTCAATTGAATGAACTGAGATTACAGCGAAGAACTTGCAAACACTTAGCTTAATTAATTAATAATTAATTCCATGAACCTGCTGGAAAGTTTGGTTATTACTGGTGTATTTGGTGTGTATTGGTTTCAGTTTAACTGAACCTTAACTGAGTCACATGTCACTTGATTCAGCACAAAAGATGTCATCAAGATAAAAATAGTCACTCGCTTTTTTTGATCTTGTCAAAACCTCCTCAAAGATCATAAATATTAGATTTTCATTTCATTTATATTCTAGCGTATGAGTATAAGCTGACACTATAGCCCAGTCTACAGTAAAATGCCTTCAACCGAATTTGCAAGCATTTGGATGCCTGACGAACACTTAGCGATGAGGAGTTTCTTGATACTGTAGGCTTTTACACATGTGCTGACACAAACGCAAACACAATGAGAGTTGCAGGAAAGAAACATGCAGGGGTGGAGAGATCTAGTCGTTTTTTACCGCATTTTGGATTGTCTTTAAATAGATTTCTTGCGTCTTCGTTATCAGGTTGGTTTTGGACGTACCTTAATGCTTTATGAGGTCAATTGGACATTAAGTACTTTATTGGGTTCTTTCTACTTCGTTATTGTTTTCACCCCAAATGTTAGGGAAAACTCAGCCCCACAAATGAGGGGGTTACAGGGTTACTTTTTGGTTTGCTTCCGCACTGCTGGTAGGAACGCTGGGTGGCATTGAAACAAAATCACGTTGCATCTTCTCGGCTACACATAGGACGTTCAGTAAAGCCTGGACTTCACTGTCAGTTTATTTGCCCAGTTTTAGCACAAATATATGTTGTTTATTCGGCTTTGGTCTACAAGTATATTTGAAAATGGTGGTTGAGCTCAGCATCGCAAACTTGCATCACTATTCACTGAGGAAAGCCCTGCCTTGGTGTAGGAGCTAAAAAAGGTCCTATACACTGGATTCTAAGAACTACAATTGCCCTAAATTTCTTTGGTGTGAACACTTAACAAAGGGGGCACAGTTCTAAGAACTAAGACATTGTTCTTCCTGTGTGTGAGTGCGTAATGTTAAGTCATGTAAAATGTATTTAGAAAGGAAAGTATTCTGCAGTTGTTGGCGATGCAGTAAAATAATCCACAGTCAACCTAAAATAGGCTTACTGTTTTATAGTAGCTTTTCTTTTGGGGTAAAAAGTAAATTCAGGATACAGTAAATATCAGTTTTTTTACATTTTCAGTTTGTTTACATTTGACGCCATCTGGCAATTACTGTGGATACATGGGGAGTGGATGTTATGGTGTCTTTAGTATTTAAAATCTTTTACTCCATGATGTTGGTTTATTTGTTTATTTTCTGTCACATCAGTGTCAATGGATGTTCATGACAGGAACAAGGATAAATCGATACTAGTTAGACACATTCATACTGGGCCAGTTTAGAGCAACCAGTTAACCATATGCTTATGTCTGAAATGTGTGAGGAAACTGGAGAAAGTCCCACAGAGACAAGTAGGACACAGGCAGAGTTGGTAGTAAGGATTAAACGAGGAGCTGGAAAGCAACTGCCATCTGGCTGTCCTTATATTCGATTATATAAAAAAATGGAAGAATTCTATTTTATTTTTGTTTAACCCAAATATATAGCAAATATCCAGTATAAAACTACCTCAGTACTAAACTTACCAAGGTTAGCGGGCAGCATGTTAACACGGCAGGAAAAAAAAGAAGAATTATCGATGGTTTAAGACTATAAATAAAAATAAAAAAAAATATTTAGAATACCTTCATATACAGTAGAACAAATATACAGTACATGTATAATAATAATAATGTGACCTGTGAGCTAGTGCAATAATTTGCCGCACAAGTTACCTCAGTAAAGCTGAATGTGATGTGTCAGTGTTGCCATGTCCTTGACACAGGACACCCCTCTCCCTGTTAAACCTCTCTAAAAGGCATCAGACCTGGCCTAGAGCTGAGTATGTAAGCAAAGTGTATATGTATGTTTGCTGAATGTATTTTACTGGTTATGTAAATTACATCGGCAATGATTGGTGGGCCATGAAGATTGGTTACAGGACAAACCTATGCCAAAGAAATGCCAGCGTAATAATTTTTGACAGCAAAGACTAGCTGAGTGCACTGTTAAAGTGTATATTAGACTACGGTATCCCCAGTGCACAACCATCAGCCAATCATGGCTGTGCTATGTCCTCAAAGATAAACCGTAACCACAACAACTATAGAAACATTAGATTAGTAATCAGTGAAAAATGGAGAAAAACAAGGGGCTGAAAAGGCATGATTTAAAAAAAGTACTGAGAAACACATGAAACTACAAAACTGCTATTCTGCAAAATAATGTCCAGCATAGTGTACAACATAGGGTGGAGCCTCCGCTCGTCATAAACAGTAAATGTCGTCTTGGCGACTGTGAAATAGAACTGAAAATGCAGCGTTTCATTCAAGTTGAAACTTTCAAACTTTAGGTGTGATTATGTGAATGAAATGGTGCTTATTGACTACTTGAATACTGAAAATATTCAATAAACGTTCAGGGGAGAATATATTTCCCGATCAAGTGTATCTGCGCCTGTGCAATCCTGAGATGGGTTCAAGATGCCCCACCCTTTAACGCTGTTATAATCGCTGCAAAATAGCTGTACTTAAGTATTCATGACTTGCAGTAATGCAGTAGAAAATAATTCGCGATGTTTATACTACTACTACTAGTAGTACTTGCATGTTCACAAGTTACATTGGTTATGCTTAGTAACCACATATTGCTTACCCATCTTCCCTTAAACCACTATAGTAAAGTTTTCAAAACAGGACTGATATTCTGCTCCTGCTACATAGAAATGTTGTATTGCTGTTGAGATGTTAAGATGAAGATGATTTATTTGGAGAGTGACCTCTAATAATAAGTAGCCCAATATTATTTTGTTAAACTACAGTACATTAAAAATTTCATTCAGCATGGTGCCTCACAGCAAGATGGTCCTGGGTTCAATCCCAGGGTGAAGCGGCCTGGGTCCTTTCTGTGTGGAGTCTGCATGTCCTCTGTCTGGGTGGATTTACTCCTGGTTCCTCTCACAGTCCTAAGACATGCGTAATTGGTCATGCTAAATTGTCATTGACTTGAGTATATACGTGACTAGTCTTGAGATAACCTTGTGTATAGATATGCCGCTGAAATGGCCACGGACGCTCATAGCGACATCAATATAAGTAAACAAACAACTTCTTTTCAGTAAGGAGTGGTAAGCATTGCATTGCGCTCTCTTTCCCCAATTAGCTTCTTGTGATTCTCCACCTATTTATCTTTCACCTAGTCATTGTCACCAATATTCACACGGCATTATAAGTGATTTCATTCTGCAGGTAAAATTGGAGAAGTACTATGTTCGGAATGCCTGTGTGTTTTAATAAAAATATCAATATTTGGCACCAGTCTATTGATAGCATATCACAAAAGAAAGCGAGAGAACATATTGCTGTATCAATAAAACTGTTGGTCTAGGACACAGCAACAGTAGCACTTCAGGTGACTGTTAAGGCTGCTAAATTACACTTTAACATTTTTTGCCTGTTATTTTTGTCCGTAGAAATGTTCGGGGCTCGCTAAAAATCTGCTCCAAATCTCTCATCTTTGAGCCTGATGAAATGAATGAGCCTATTCTAAAGGTAAATTCATCTTCTGACATCCAGCTTCAAACCCTCTTGTATTACAAGTGGTAATAAGCTGACTGGTTGCTTTCTTAACAGATCCCTCTGAAGGACTGCAGAAAGATAGAAGCAGTGGATGAGAACGAAGGCAACCCATTTAAGGAGTAAGACATTTGCTGATGGTGGTGGTTCGATGAAGGACCACAAAAATGGATTTAAATTAGATCGATACTTACTGATGCATCTTATGGTTGCAATTGTGATCAAAAATGGCTGTTCAGATGCTTCCATACTTGTTCGTTATTTATATATTCTGAACTTTTCTTTCCCGTTTTCATTTCCTTATTCTGCTATAGAACCAAACCTGCATATTTGCTTGTAGAAACCAAGCAGGTAAGCCTGTTCCCCAACTGTGTGTGTGCTTGTGACACAAATCTCGAGCTTTCACTAAATTCTTTGATATGCATTGCAAATTGTGTTTGTTTGGCTTATCAGGTTTATCTCATTAAAGAGGGGAATGTTGTTGCACCTTACAAATATGAAAGGGTAAGAGCGTGTATTCATTTTATTGATCCTTGTTTGTACACAGTGGGTATTTTGTCATGTACTGTAACTGTCAAGTTTTGTCTGTATTGTACCGTACAGCTGGCCATTTGGACTCCACTATCAGAAATGACTTGTTCTAAGCTCCTAAAGTATGAAACAAAAGTTGTGGAAAAATTATTGTTAACTTTATTTAGAATTGGTCTAAACTCCCTGTGCTTTAGTAAGACAGTGAGTGAATTTGCATGTACTTAATAAGCCGATAACTGCAGAAAATCAGATTTTTGTCAGGTTTTGGCATGTTAGTCATCTGATTAATCTCTTTCTACTAATCTCTATTCGGGAACTCTTTCTACTTAGCAACCAGTCAATAATCAAAGAAATATATGACCAAAAAGTCAAACTTTAAATAATGAATTTAGTAATTTTCTCGAGTGTGTACTGCGTTTCAGAGTCTTCACAAATTGTTCCATAGCGATTTCATTTTTCTGGGGTTGCCAGATCCAGTGAGGGGGGAAAAATCAGGCAAATAAAGTCAAGGCTTTAGAAAATGCGAACCTTGCAACCGTGGCTGAAGTCTCGTGCATCTGCAGAGTGAAAACTGGTTATAATTTGGTATCTGGTGTAATGCAGTGTGTTATCTACGTGTTATCTGATTACTGGGTCCAGCTCTGTCTTGTAGATTTGATATCTTTATCTGATTTCCAGATCGGACTGTGCTGTATACATGACCTAATCGCATAACTACAGAAATCTATGATCATGGTCCTGTAAACACACTGATTGTGACTACTCAGTCAGTCCTTTTGTCTAAAACATGTAATGTGTTCTAAATGTGATGCAATGGAGGGAAAAAACCTACAGTTTTGGCCTGTCAGGTGTAAATATAGCATGACATTCACCTGGAGGTGCAAAGGGAAACTAAGAGAAGTTGAAATATTGAAGTTCCTCTTGAAGGCCATGTTTAAGTGCAGTGTGCGACATAAACAGAGTACGGGAATAATGTTTTAAGAGTGACCATCCAGGAGTCCATCCTGTTTTTTCACTGTCTTTGAACAAATATAGTATCCGTGCAAGAGAAGCGATCCATTAGGATGCATGCATTACTTAGAAGAAATGGTCACGGTCAGCCTATAGAAATCCTTCTTTATACAATCAAAATATATTTTTTGCACGTGTATTCATACCCTTAATGCACTTGATTTGCGAAACTGTGCCTTGTCAACTCAAAACATAATTACTGCTGTCTTGTAGCCATAGTGGATTTGTATAATATAAGCCTATTTAAATTTCCAAGGGTTTACATTGATATCATGACAGAGAGAGAGAGCGCGAGAGAGAGCCAAGAAACAGATTAATAATTGTTGTAGCAGATTAACGTTTATTGATTCCTTAGTATTGTACACAGTTAATAATTTCCTTGCCATTTGTGTTCGATAGGGAGTCAGAAGTATCATGTTCCAACTAGAAAATCCCTGTAAAACTGAAGATGTGGTCCAGACGTTGCTGCAGGTTTGCATTGCTGCTCTCAGTGTCTTAAATTTTAATTGAATTTGCTGTTCTGATCAGTTTTCCATTTTTGCAGTTGTATAGAGCGTCATGTCTGGACAAACTGGGTGATCAGACAGCCATGGTGTGTAGAGTTACAGACTTCTATAGGCATATTTGTTTATACCGATAATGATAATGCTGTGTATGCTGTCTTTGTAGATTGCTGCTAATTTGCAGTCCAGGCTGGCGAGAACATCTTTTGATAAGAATGGGTATTTAATGCTCACATTCCTTCAATCATTTTTGAACTGTGTGTCTATGTGCACTTGTGTGTCTATGTGCACTTGTGTGTCTACGTGCACTTGTGTGTCTACGTGCACTTGTGTGTCTACGTGCACTTGTGTGTCTACGTGCACTTGTGTGTCTACGTTCACGCGCGTGTGTGTGTGTGTGTGTGTGTGTGTGTGTGTGTGTGTGTGTGTGTGTGTGTGTGTGTGTGTGTGTGTGT
>JAUZST010009301.1:0-13063 GCA_034779995.1 Parotocinclus haroldoi
GAGGGGATTACTCGGCTGGCATAGTCTGAAGTGAATTGAAATATGAAAGAAAGGAATTCCATTTTGCGTAAAAAGCAACAGTGTTACCCTTCAAAGTCAATCTGATTTTTTCTAATTTAAGGAAATGTATCATGTCACTGAGCCACATGGCAATTGAGGGGGATCTTGAAAACTTCCATAAAAACAATATACGGCGTCTTGCTACCAGGGAACAGATTTTGGTTTTTTTTAGGCTGCTTTTTTATTTTATTTTTAAAATTTTTTTAAACATCAGACATTTACCTGAAGAGTTTACCCTACGAAACCGATGCACATGTGCAAAAAGAGCAATGCTTTACGTGACTTTTTTTAGGGGACATTTAATTGTAATTTTTGTGAGCAGTGTATTTATATGGTCCGTTACTTCGCTGTCCCAGCACTGAAAATCTTCCTCACTGCTATCATACACTTTCCCTTTTCCTTAGTTTGCATTTACAGCGAATGTCAAGTAGGAAGGATCTTTCTCTTCAGATAAGGTCGCATTGCCACATATTGGATATGTATCAGATTTTAGTACCCCATATGAAATTAGCCCAGTTTGCAATTCATAATGTCAGGTTTAGTGTGTTTTGTGTCTGCACAAAAGTAACACATCTGTTGTGTGAATATAGCCTTAGGTAATTTGGCTTTGGTGTAATCTGGTGAAATTATGTTTCTAACCTCTGCATTTTGTAAGTCCTTTTAATTAAATGGGTGTGCGTGTGTGCGTGTAGGTGTGTGTGTGCGTGTAGGTGTGTGTATGTGTGTGTGTGTGTGTGTGTGTGTATATATGTGTGTGTGTGTGTATATATATATATATATATATATATATATATATATATATATAGAGAGAGAGAGAGAGAGAGAGACAGAGAGAGAGAGAGAGAGTTGAATAGAGGTTTTTGCTTACTTTTTCCCACTGACAATTGGTCTATTTTCTCACATACCTGGCACTTGACATCTGATCTGCCTAAACATAGTAACTAATCCAGTTTTTAAATAAAATCGTGGTGTGATTTGACCACTTAGCGACATCTCAGTTCATTTTAACACATTGGGTGTGACTGTTCTATTTCAGACTGTTCCACCACATTTTAAGTTTTTGCCACCCTGTAAAGTCATAATCTCATATTCTAATATCCAGTATCCTTCACTGTACACTGCTTACAAAAATGACTGGATATTTCAAAATGAATATTAAACAAGGTGATTAGAAAAGTAAATAAGAAGTTAAAGAAAGTTGTTTAATTACGCAAATGAGATGCAAATTCAGCTATCATGATTAAGTAGAAGGTGGCATATTCATGGGGGTGAACAGAAGAATATGAAACTGGATGAGAGTACCCCACATTGACTGGTCAGTAGGGTGTATGATCACCCAAGAGTGATGCCTGATGTTTGTGGGCAGTGTATTATCATATCCTAACACAAAAACTGTAAAAAGTCAACTGTAACCTGAAAATCAGAAGATCAAATGTGATTTGGTGATACGTGATTAAGTATCACCCATCCAGATCTCACAAAATACGAGAACTTTCTAAATGCAACTGTAACGTTTCAATCAAATCTTATTGTAACCCTTCTTCATATAGCTTATTTGTAATTTATTGATTTGGATAAAATTTTCCTTGCCAAGTGCAGATATGCATACACACGTTTGTCTCTCTATCATTGCAGGGACTTTCCATTGGCATAATGATCAATGTAGCTGTTTAGTGCTACAATAACAACTACCTCTTAGTCTAACCTTGTCCTCAGTAACCTACAGCAAATCTTTTGACTCTATTGTTTTGGTTTTTTTAAAGTTTTTTAACAGGTTCCTCATGAGGACCAGCAAGGTGTCCCCACCACATAAAAAATATCAGAGCTTTCCATCACTGTAGACACACACACACACAGAGTTGGTAGTCTTGCAGTTTCTAATTTTGCTTGTACAGGGATTTTGGAGAATGCCTCACAGAAAAACGACTTTAAAAAATCTTATTCTTGGATGTCATGTAGTGACCTGAACCACTTCACTGTTGCTGTACAGTTTAATGCTGCATAATTTAAGTGATCAGCATCATACAAAATAACTGCATGATCACTATTAGAACATTACAGTAAGTGTAAAATATTCATAGGAATAGGATAAAGATGGGAATATCCATATGAGGTTGTCCTCTGTACAAAAGCAGTGCAAATATTAACATAATGCAGAAACTGTCCGAAAAACAAATAATAAGTGTCACAAGACAAGAAAACAGCATGGAAGAGAGAAAGACATGATAGGTAAGACTCAGGTTCGCTTAGGACAAATGCCACCCTCAAAGACTATAATTAGAAGTAACTGTTGCCCCTGACAACAGCTTAAAATCATCACACCAGCACCTGAACTTCTTTACAGAGCACTTTGACATGACCAAAGCACAAATACCTATTGCCTGCACTGCAGTGTACCCTCCCATGACCTTATTTCTCTTAATTCACATTTAAAACACTGCAGTCATGTTCTAGAAACTTGTTTAGGACAGAGAGCAAAAAATACAACAAGGATGTTTGCAACAAAGAAACAGCAAACTGCTATACAAAATACTACATCTGAACTGTACTGTGAGTGGAGAAAGACCAATTCACTCTAAGCCAAGCCATGTATAAGGCTTCAGTCGTCCGTAAAGTACCAAATGCATCACCTGAACCTACCTACTGCCTATTATAAATCACAGAGATGAAGTAAGCTGTGAATCATCTCTATGCAATAGCGTTTGATATACATACTTGAAGAGTGGCCACATAAAAATTTTACCCTTGCTAAAAAATACCACACTTGAAGGATGTTCACCGAGCTTTTTCCTTCATAGCAAATAAAAAATGTATAAGTCCAAACAAGTTTGATTTAATAGCTGAATATTCTGGCTTCATGAAGCATAAAATCAAATAAATGCAACTAACTGCATCCATTTGTTTCAGATCAAGTAGAGAAACAATGTCAATTTACTCCATGTTGAGGAAGTAACATAAATTAGCCTAATTTGCATGTCTCAAACCAATACCAGCACAAGTCTAAATTAGCAAATTAGTTAGAGGTTAACCTTAATGTACTACTGGGTTAATTAAAAGAAAACATGTTCCCAACACAAGTTATCAAATGTAACAATGGAAAGGATTACGAACCTAATTCAAGAAGAAAATCCAACACAGTGTGACAGAAGCCAGAGGGAACAGTCCTTCTGCTTCCAACGATTTCTGTGTTTAAAGCAGTTGGAACCGATTAATGTACAGACTTTTGTTAAACGCTGTTATGTAGATAGTTACTCCACTGGTGTGCTATGAGTTTTGGAGTCAATCTGACTTAAAAATGTTTAAGATTTAAGATTAAACATAAAAAAATTACCATAGAGTATTTAGATTCAAATTGTAACTGGCAAAATTCGAACTCTAATGATGTCACCTCAAAGCGAATTGAACCAACTGTTCTATGTTCCCAGTCAGCTGTAAAAAAATTAAGTTTAAATCTAAGTATAAATGTAAGTATAAACACAATGGGATTGCTACAAGCGAAAAATGCTTAGGTAAACCAAATCAGAAATCAAAGCATCATGATAGAAAACTTGACCTTTTACCTTGAAAATGCACAACAAAGCAACTAAAAACAAATGGACAGAAACAGGAGTCAATATCTCTGTAAGAAATGAATCAATAAATGAATGAATGAAAGTCAATGAATCTGTAAGAAATAGGCTTAAATAAAATGGACGGATGAGAATTCTCTACACAAATCAAAGAAAGTTGTTTTAAAATGCAAGTGAGATGCAAATCAACTTTTATTTAATTGGTGAAAATGCACTATATAAAAGGCTGAAAGTGCTGGAGTATCTGAACGTTCCCTGGTCTTGAAAGTGAACATCCATTTCTCATCCCTCTGCAATTCCTCTGCAACAAGATTTTCCTGAATGCAAATCTCAGAGAGCTTGACTTGGTCAAACACAGACAACAGTGGCAACAGCACTTTCACCAGCCAGAATATCTCAACGTGTGCTTAACATGCTGTGGAATTGTTTCAAGAGCCTGGAACAGAGTGAAGAAGACAAGGGCAAGGTCGCCCATCAGCAAAGATGACCACTATTTGAACAAGAAGCAGGTGCCGGAATGCAACAGAGTTGCAGGGACAGTTTCCTGCTGCCACTGGACGATGGATCACCCAGACCATACGAAACTGACTCCATCATTGTTGACTACATGCATACAATGGTCTGCATTCCGTTATCTGTTGAACACTGCAGAACCTGTAGAAGGTGGCTTGATGAGCATTATCATCATGGATCATATGGGCCTGTGATGAGTGATCAGCTGTCCTCATCTCTGATAAACAATGGTTCAGTTTGCAGCCTGTCAATCATGGCATGAACATGGAACACTAGAAAGGGATTCCTTTGGTGGTGGTGGAATCAAAGTTTGGGCTGGCATCAGCATAGGTGTTCGTAGCTCCAAGTCATTAGAAATGAATTGCTGACTGCTGTCTGATACAGAGATGAGGCCCTGCACCCTATAGCCGTACTGAAGCAGTAGTAAACAACTTTCTTTTTATGGATGATAATGCAAGGCCCCACGTGCACAACTCATCAACAACATGTTTCAGGCGGCAGGAATCAAACGCATGGACTGGCCTTCACATTCTCCAGACCTGAATCCCATTTAACATGCTTGGGATATACTGGGAACATGTCTGGCAATCCGCCCAATGCTTCCTACAACACTAATTGAGCTGGATGTTGCCCCGGAGCAAGAATGTCACCGAGGATCCTGCATGAACTGCTGGACAATCTGATCCTGTCCATGCCCCATCACTGTCAGTGTGTTTCGGCAGTCTTGGGTGATCATACTGAAAATGAATTTGTCACTTACTACTCAATTACGTTATTTGAGTCTGCATCTCATTTGCATAATCAAACAACTTTTCATTTGCTTTTCTGACAAACAAATGTTTCATTTTTACATTTTAATTAAATTTATATATTTATATTCATTTTGGAATATCCCCTAATTTTTGTGATCAATGCCTACCTTTCATCCTCATTCTGATGCTCAGTTTGAATTTCATCAGGGCATCTATACCATGTCTACATGTCTAAATGCATTATGCTGTTGCTGCCATGTACAGTGGGTACGGAAAGTGTTCAGACCCCTTTATATTTTTCTCTCTTTGTTTCATTGTAGCCATTTGCTAAAATCAAAATGTTAATTTTATTCCTCATACACTCAGCATCCCATCTTGACAGAAAAGACAGACAGGCATTACTGCCTGGCCCCGGGCATTCAGTTCTGTTGTAGCCTAGCAAAAATCCAATCCAAAGTTTTCTAAATTACCCTAATAGAATGCCCAACTACAACTGCATCTACAACTACAAACAGTGGTGCTGGTACACGCAAACATTATGTATATTACAGACATTAATTCTAGCCCAAATGAATTTATTAAGTACACTGATTGAGTAACTGTAATGTAATTACTGCAGGTAAAGATATGTAATGATAGTAATGAGTACCCTAACACTGTTCATTGGCTTACATAATGTATATATTAAAACATATAATAAAAATATAAACTGTGACAATCATACATTTATATTACAATATGGAACATTTTTTACTATACTTTACTGAATCTCTTTGTTATAACACGTTAAATACAACAAGTCCACTTTACATAGTATGTCATTTTGTAACTCTGAACTAATTGTCTATTACTTGACTTTACTGATTAAATTAATACAGGTAACTTTAACTTTCTGTTTATAATTATGGAACTCCACTTCTGTATCCACTACAGTCTCTGGGCTGCTCTTCCTCCGAGTCCTCCCCACAAGGTTAGCACTCTCTCGCAAAACTAACTAATGCATGACCTCCTGTCATTTAAATGGCTCTATTCAGGCCACTATACATAATTTACTAAAAAGCATTTTTCATCATGGGAAACGTGACACCATGTCAGAATAAAAGTTCACCTGTGGTTAACTTTTTACATTTAGCCATTTAGCACAGGGCTTCTCAAGAGTTTGCAAGCTGGTCCCCTCAAAGCTGGTCCAACACAGTCAGGGACCCCGCACTCCTAGCACCACCCACTCAAACACCCAAATGTATGCCACCTTGCACAAATGGATGGAGGGAGGAAGGAAGGGAGCTATGGATGGATAAATAAATGGACGGATGGATGGAAGGATGGATGGATGATTTTTATTATTATCATCAGTAATGGCAGGTAGGTCTTAGTAGTAGGCCTATTATCATTATTAGGCTATTACTATACTTATGAGGTTACATGCTTTATTTATTAGTATTAGCCTATTATTATTATTATTATTATTATTATTCTAATTACAACTATACTACAGTATTATATTAGTATTATAGTAATAATTCTTATTAGTATTATTACTGCTAAGCCTAATGGTAGGCATATCGTCTGCATTTTTTATAAAAGCTTTCATAATTTTTGAAATCATTTTCATGTTGTCTTTTCAAAAAGGTTTATGATTAAACGTGTATGTGTGGGTGTGTGTCACAAATTTTCACCAAGAATGTATCAGAGCCACACGCAAGCGTCAGTAGCAACAAGTTTTTACATGAAACCGGCAGGCAAGAATCAGAGTAAAGCAGGTCAGCAACAGAATAGTACTACTCACAGTACTAGGAAGGATGAGACAAGAATCAAGAATCGAGGTCAAAATGCTGATGTCGCATCACTTGTTCTTAACCCTCTGTTTTAATTGGTAGATTTGAAATTAAACTGTGGTTGGTTTGTTTCCCTGAGGGGAAATTTGCTGCATGTCTTTTGTACTAACAGCCATTAAGCCTGTGATTTTTCGTCATTAGCAACCCCCTCTGTCAACCTCAACCTGAAATCTGGACCTTATGCTCTGTTGTACAGTAACTTAACCGCTAGTCCACTAGGGTTCCACAGTCAATCTCTAAAACATTGTTTGGAATGATTTACCTGTAAGTGGACTGGGATTGTACCATTTTGTTACTTTACTAACCACTATCACTATCACTAGCCAATGCAATAATAAACACAATTTAGAAATCAATTTATCCACATTGAGATGAGCTGATCAATCCTGACTATGTAAAGGGCATACCTCACTAAATCAAAAAAGTATAGTATGTTAAATGCAATTGACTTTACATTTACTTTATTTGACTTTAATTAAATTCTTCAGACATTGTTTTGTACGGTGAATTTAATTCCATTTGTTAATAAATATCTATTATTGTATTTCAGGCCTGTAACACATTAGTAAAACATAGTAAGGGGCCAATTTATTTCTAATAACAAGGGGAAAAGGGAATACTAATGTGATCTCAACAGGTGATTGTAACCATTATTTGAAATAAAGGCACAATCCACTAAAGGCTGAGTCTTTAAGGAACAAAAATATCCAGATGACCTCCAGTTTGTCACATGCTTGAGGAAATGATTGAAATGTTTAAACCCAATGTTATGGAATTGGAAGGGATTGTCATATTTCTCACGCTACAGTGTATAATATCATTAAATGACTCAAGAAATCTGGAGGAAGTGCTGTGCACAAAGGTTAAGGGCACAAGCTTAAGCTGAACTGTGCCTAAGCGGTGATCTTCGATCCCTCAGACAGCATTGCATCAAGAACTGCCATTTATCAATAGCTGATATAACCATATGGGAAACAAATTATTCATTTATACAACAAATAAATCATTGTCAAGCACTACAATACAGAATATATTTTACAAATGCCACGTAAAATTCTGCTGTGCAAACATCCTCCATCCTGCATCACACCTAAACACTGAAGCTCAGCTACCAGACTTAAAATGGACCAGTGTCCATCTACATGTAGGCGCTTTTCAAACGTTGGCCTGTAGCTCACAATATTTGCATAGTTTGGCTTAAGTAACTATTCAAGACTAAAGGAAGACAAGAATAAGGACTCGAACGTCCCCTAAGCAAGCAGCAAAAGCATGTCTACAGGTAGGTTGGGGAATCCAGAGGAATCCTTTATAAGTATTTTAACTTAAAATATTTTAATTTCATAGCTTTTCGTAACTTTCCAATGGCCAATGTGGATGTGTGTAGTTAGTGCTTCTCCTAAACATAAATTATCGAACCATGGCACACCTTAACACATGTGGTAAGCAGATGGCAAAAACCTGTTTGCAGCCAGGTGCTGTCAAAAATCAAATGAAAAGCCTTAATACCTAAAAACCATTCCTGTTTATGCTGTATTAGTCTTGTATAATATCAGAGTGGAGTTTGCATGTTTTCATGTTCAGGCTGTGTTTTTCTTAATTATGTCATCATACATTTTATTAAGACATCATACAAATGCTAAACATAACACTCTAAATTATTAGATGTTCGTACTATGCTCTTGTTTACATACTCTTGTTGTTGCCCACCAAAATATGACTAGTAACGCAAACAGGGGAACATACCAAATACTACTACATTTTGAAATTTATATATTTTTTTAATTCAGATATTCAGCTTGCCATTCAAACTGTTATGCTGATTAGGATAAACTAAACTGTCATGAAAAATGTATTCATTCTTAATTCAATTCAAAGTAGAAGCTAATGGAAAAGTAAGAAGCTTATGACTCCTCTATGTTAAATTGATGTTCATTTTCTTAAGATTCATTTTTAGATCTCTATTGATTACAGCTAGATACTGTTTAAAATAGCGGGTTGTGCAGCAGGTTGTGCAGGTTTGTATGTACCTGGGTTTAGTTTCAGAGGTACTGAACATGTGTTAAACACTGTATTTTGATTTCTGTAAACTTTTTTCTTTACCTCACCCAGCTATTTATATACAAACCAGACTTCTGTTAGATCTATCTTAAAATTCTGACATGGTTTTGGAGCTGGTTTATATGATTAAAATTTACTTTAAAGGGTTGAGGACACTGTCTTGTACTGCAAAAACTCACAGATAAAAGTTTTAAAGCCGTGTTTAAGTAGAAGAAAACGTAAAACGTTTCATAAATACACATTCAAGAAAAAGCGGTGCACTTCTTTGTGCTACTCACCATGTTCACCTCAGACACCATGTCAATACTGGAGATGTCAATACTCATCCCGACATCAACTGGAGGACCTGCATAAAAGCAGTCCAGCAAATGAATCTCGATCGCACTTTTCATTTCCATATGGACACAGAGCATGCCAGTCAAAACAAAACAGTTGAATTACCTCCGAAATCGGGCCTCAGCCGAATGTCGTAGCCTTTGAGTACTGTTAGTGAGTCCACTGTTAGTTTGACGTAAGACATGTTGCTGGGCTCGTTAAAACTGCATGAAAGTAAACTGGTATTCAATAAAAACATACCGGGCATACAAATGTTTCTAAGATTAGAGTGAATATCTCTTACCTGTGTGAAACCGGACTGCGGCCGAACGCCACAACCATAAGCACGGGGAAACACAGCACCGACGGGCGCCAGCGCTGTCCAGCACTCCACATGGCGCTGACACCCTTAGCTCCAAACCAGTCCGGAAATTTGAAAAGCTCAGCGCGACGTGACCGCCAGAAACAGCCAAATGAGGGAACAGACCATGTAAAGGTAAGAGAGTGAACTAAAGCCGCCCCTGTTGTTGACGAAGCGCACGCCGTGGCAGCGGAGACGCAGCGCGGGAAGGGTATCAGTATGCCGGTCAGATCGCATCGTCCCTGGCGCGGCGGCGTGCCATGGCGTGGTCCAACTCTCCAACCTTAACGCTTCTGTTCGAACTTACAGAAACCGCTGTGTGCACTAACACCTGGTATTTTCTCTCTCCTGACGCCAGATTCTTAATCTTACCCTGCCCATGACGCACAAGACGCAGGTTTTCTTTTTACTAGATATGCACGTAGATGCTCCTATTTCAGAACTGCTTTCGTGCCATGTCAGGAACTGATAACACACAACACGCGCGCACAAACATGAAGTGATTCGTTTGAAAACTGGGAAATTAAACTCACTAACGTCGAAAACACAAATTAA
This sequence comes from Parotocinclus haroldoi, assembly GCA_034779995.1. NCBI lineage: Eukaryota > Metazoa > Chordata > Actinopteri > Siluriformes > Loricariidae > Parotocinclus > Parotocinclus haroldoi. The sequence continues at coordinate 10,019 of JAUZST010009301.1, forward strand.
TAACTCGACCTAGTAAAAACGAACACAACTGCATGACCCTACATCACTTTTCAAAACCATGAATATTAACCCATGCTCCAGCAGCATCCCCTCAGTAGAAAGGCAGGGATGTGTGCGCTACAATATGAAATGTGACTGCTGGGATTAGTGTCCTTTCAGCAACAAGAGCATTGGAAGGGGAAAGGCTGTCTTGTAAGAGTGGTGAGTTGAGGCTATCAAGTTTTTGTCGCATTAAAATATCATTTCACTGACCTAAAGGGCTCAAATCATTAAAAACAGTTCCATACATTTTTCACCTTCATCATGTACATATACATCCAGCAGTCATAACATTGAAACTGTCTCCTTGTTCCTACACACGTGTCTTACTGTATGCTGCATTGATATGAGTGGATATGAAACAGCACTGCTACTGGAGCTTGAAAACACTAATCCCACTCACTGTTCACTCTGTTAGACACCTGTTTTATACAGAAGGTCAGTGGATCTCGTACTGGGTGGGGTGGGGAGAGATGGGATGGCAGATACAATTCTGAGAAAACATACACAAACAACTATGCCAAGCCTTATCCTGGCCCCTGTTATCTCACCTAAATCATCACTCACTACCTTTGGTTTATGGACGGATTCCCCTCCATGCACTTTTCCTTGAAAAGCTCCTAATCCACAACATGCTACTTTTTATACTTTTATATAGGCCTTGGTGGTCCCCTAATACTGTACCTGAAGTCTCTTTCTTGGAATTCAGCCTTGGTGCAGAGTTATAACCACTTTGAGCCAGTTCCACAATAAGCTTTCCTTAGGATGTGCCATTTCTGTGTCTGTAACTTTAAAGGATAATGAGGAGGAGGCAGGTGGGGTAAGGTGGAGGGTGGCAGAGTGACCTTAACACGCGCACAATGTTAACAATGTTTACAGTTGTTGTATCAGGATGGTTAAAAGACACACAGTTGGTCAATATTTCCAGTTTGACAGAGAATCTAATTTCGATGGAGAAGCACCAGAAGTGGCTACAGCACTGGACTGTTATGAGATGTGGTAGGACCCAAGGATGCGGGATAGACGGAATCCCACGACGTATAATAATAATGGGGAAGAAAAAGGGGAAGAAGAGTGGAATGTAAGGCTCCTAAACACAAAAAAAACCAAAAGGATGAAATGGCACGCCACTTGTGTTGCATCCCGACTGGGACCAACGCGCAAACTGATCGCGAGGGGGCGCCTAAGCGCTAATGAGGCAGGCGTGCAGAGAGCACGATGCGTGCAGAGAGCACGATTTGGGACGTCTCCCAAGTGGCGAGGCACGGAGGTAGTCCGAACGGCAGAGGGCGAGTGTGAGTTGTGAAAGATGGTGGTCAGGCATGCGTACTGAATGGAGACGACCTGGCAGCAAAAAAAAAATGGCGGTAAAACCAGCACCTAAATAGCAGGAGAAGCAGGTGCTCACAATCAGGTCGTAAATGGGTCACTAGATATAAGCCACCTCACCAATAGCTCACGAATGCTCCGGCCAAAAGTAGGAACCCTAACATGGACGTCTCAGAATGGTTAGTTTAAAATATTGTGACTGGATGCAGTTTGTTTATGTATGCTTTTACAGTTATCATTTACAGTGGAGGAAATAATTATTTGATCCTTGCTGATTTTGTAAGTTGGCCCACTTACAAAGATATGAAATGTCTAAAGGGTATGTATTTTTAACAGTAATAGATAGAATATCTAAAAGAAAATCCAGAAAATTACATCGAATAACATATATACATTTATTTGCATTTTGCAGAGAGTAAGTATTTGATCCCCTACCAAACATTACACATTCTGGCTCCTATAGACCAGTTAGATGTTCTTTGTTGCCTGCATTTAAGACTGCTGTCTTAAATTGTCACCTGTATAAAAGACACCTGTCCACAGACTTAATTAATCAGTCAGACTCTAACCTCCCAAACATGGGCAAGACCAAAGAGCTTTTCGAGGATGTCAGGGACAAGATCACAGACCTGCACAAGGCTGGAATGGGCTACAAAATCATAAGTAAGAAGTTGGGTGAGAAGAAGACAACTGTTGGTGCCATTGTAAGAAAATGGAAGAAATACAAATGAATGAATGTCAATCGACCTCGATCTAGGGCTCCATGCAAAATCTCACCTTGTAGGTTATCCTTGATCATGAGGAAGATGAGAAATCAGCCAAAAACCACACGGGGGAACTTGTTAATGATCTTAGGGCAGATGGGACCACAGTCACCAAGAAAACCATTGGTAACGCATTATGCCATAATGGATTAAAATCCTGCAGTGCCTGCAAGGTCCTCCTACTCAAGAATTAGAGGAAGAGAAATGCTGACTATGACCCAAAGAACAACATCCCCACTGTCAAGCATGGAGGTGGAAACATTATGTTTTGGGGGTTTCTCTGCTAAGGGCACAGAACTACTTCACCTCATGGATGGAGTCACAACCTCCTTCCCTCTGCCAGGACATTAAAAATGGGTCATGGCTGGGCCTTCTAGAACAACAATGACCAAAAACATAGAGCCAAGGCAACAAAGGAGTGGCTCAAAAAAGCACATTAAGGTCATGGAGTGGCCTAGCCAGTCTCCAGAACTTAATCCCATATAAAACTTATAGAGGGATCTGAAGGCTCAAAATCTTAATGATTTAGAGATGATCTACAAAGAGGAGTGGATTAAAATTCCTCCTGACATGAGAGCAAACCTGATCATCAACTACAGAAAAACGTCTGACTGCTGTGCTTGTCAACAAGGGTTTCACCACCAGGTATTAAGTCTGGTTTGTGAGAGGGTTCAAATACATATTTTTCTCTGCAAAATGCAAATAAATTTATATATTTTATACAATGTAATTTTCTGGATTTTCTTTTAGATATTTATTTAGATATTTAGATATATCTCTCACCGTTAAAATAAACCTACCCTTAAATGTATAGTGTCAGGAATCCCGATTCCGTCTCTCTCTCTCTCTCCCTCGTTCGCTCAGCCCCTCCTTCTAATCACCGCCTCTCTCCACTCCAGGTGCGGCTTGTTAT
>JAUZST010009302.1:0-13063 GCA_034779995.1 Parotocinclus haroldoi
GGTTCCTCATTAGCTCCACCCTTTTTATACACGCTTGCTCAGGTACTCTCTGCTGATTCACTCGGTTCTACCCAGTTCTGAAGCGTTCCCCTCAGTGAGTTTTCCATTGTGCCTTACCGTGTTTTGACTCCCGTTTCCGTCTTCCGACTTCGATTCTCGCCTCACGTTTTGGACCTCGTTTGCTGATACCGGTTGCCGACTTTGGACTGTTTTCGTTTCTGGATTTTGCCTGCCGATTTCATTAAAGATTCTACTTTTCTACGAGGCGTTACAATGTTCTCACCACAACTCACAACAAGGTTCAGCTCTTATTTAAATCGGAAAGGTGGCTGCTGGAAAAGTATTCAAATGGCCAAATCTGTCTGTCAGCGACATAGATTTACTTTAATTCCAAGGGTATGCCTGAAGATAAAATAATTTAAACTGTGCTCCACCAGCACAAGTGCTTTTACCCAAGTGTTAAATGTTATATACATGCACATCGAAACAGCATTCGTCTCCAGTCTGAAAGAGCACTGCAGACTTTGTAGTAAAGAGTCCATTAGCACGCCTTCCCTTCCTCCCAAGCTCGGTCCTCCTCTTTCTGCTCGTACTGAACAGACTCCATAGCAACTCGTTGCCATTAGATACTGCTGGGCTCAGTCACCATGGCAGCAGAGTCTAATCTTTTCCTCTTGCTTCAAACCCTTTCACTCTCTTTTATGACATGAAAAATGTACAGCGAATGTGGAACGCAAACCAGAGATTAGGTTTATGATAATGGCACACAGTCTATAGCGTTTATTCTTTCTTCTGTCCCCATCATGTCCACAAGTAGATGTAATCTTTTCTGCTGTCCAACAGGTACCTGTTGGAGGAATTTCAGTGCTGCAGTGGGTTGTTAATTACACTCAGGCTGGACAAGCTTGCTCGGCAGCCTGCCAATAAAGCATTCAGTTGTAACTAAATGATACTGGACAGATCATTCCTTTAACACTTTAACAAGCAAGGGGAAGTTCAAGAAAAGGGAGCCAGATGATTGGAGCATGATAATTAACCCTTAGAGACTGACAAACCAGTCTTGGCTCATAATTCACAAACCACATAATACTCAAAGCTGGGATACCTCCTTTCAAATAATGAATGTTATGCAATAAAGCAGCAGCAAATAATAGACATAAATGTTTACTATTTTCTCATTACAGTACTTTTAAAGCAGTCAGCAGCTACGCAAATACAGCATGGCTTGCAATAAGCAAACCCAAACAGCAAAAAAAAAAAGGTTTTTGAACTCCAAAAACCTCCAATTGGGAGAAGAACAGAGTCAAATAAAAAAAAAAATAGTATTCAAATACTAATAAGCAAATGTACTTACCTATCCTGGAACTACTTGTCACAAGGCCAGTATAACAGGACATCTCAAAACTTTATTATAGCCATTACATATATATGTTTACATGGGCATGTTTACTGAAAGTGGACAGGTAACCAGAGGGATTCTAGATAGCCATTCATTCCAGACACATTAATATTCCGTTACAGGTCATGCTGATGTGGTAACTTCTATTTATTTTCATAAAACTAGTAGTATCTGACCAGGGTATCCCAAACATCATTATCTTGACTTAAACTGCTAACTATATACGCTCGATAGTAGACACAAGCAAGGCAGGTGACTTGAGCAATAAATGACCTCTCTAGACCTGATAACTGTGACTGTCTCAGAGACTCTCAGATACCAGACCTTTCAGCTATGAGTCACTGTGACCATTAGGAGAGTTCAGTGTGCCATACAACGTCAGACTCACTTAGCACAGCTAAAACATCCCAATGCACAAAATAACAATTACAAATAAGGATATCTCATAATGAGGTGCTTGCAAATAATGGCCTGGGCAACAAAGAAGGGAAAAACATGGTTACAGTACTGATGCTTATGAGCATGCATAAACAAGGGAATAGATAATAATTATTAGTAAAGAGAAGTGGTAATTATGAGGCTGTCTTCCTCTCTAGTCAGTTGTACTTTAATCTGAAATAACATTAAAAGTAAACAAAAGAAGACCAGTGCATAAAATTATGCGATACAACGCAATGCAAGGTTTGTCATTTGTGAGCCTCACCACAAAAGGCATAAAACATGTAATTAATAGGCCAAAGCTGTTCATAGCCACACACAAGCCAGGAGTGTTATTACTCTGATTTGTATCACTCTGTTGAACAGCCCTAATACAAAATTGTGTTTTTGTGCTTTCCATATAATGACAGAATTTTACTCGTCTGCATTCCACTGTCTGAAACTCTAGATGATTCAGCTGCATAGCCAAACAGTCTTGAATTAAATGTGAATTGTATAAAGGATTTGCTATGCACATATGGCATTGAGAACATGTCGTGCCTGGTCTTTCTCCATTCTGGTTAATAAACAGCCCCTGTACTTACTGACCACATGTAGGGCACCAGAGCACAGATGGACAAAGGGGGATGAAGGGAAGGAAGCCCAGATCCAGTACACTGTGTCTTTCAAATATTGGTAGCAATCTGCCATGAGTCTCACCAAGCCTGTTTCTGCCAACCGACGTTAGAAGTTCAATCTTAGCGCTGTTTCGGACCAGTTCAACAAAATAACAATACCTTCCAATTTCTAACAGAAATCAGCACTCTAATATGGACACCACCTAAGTGTCATCCCTGTCCTCTTCCATTACGTCGCTGGCTGAATCTCCCTAGGCACTTTCAGAGTCAAGGTCTGGATTGTGGGCTGCCCAGACCACAGAGGGGCACAGATTAAAAGGATGGAATAGAATGTCTCTATTGAATCTTATTCGCCAATGATTTGTGCAGTCAGAAGTGTTAGTAATCTGGCTAAGCATGCATTTTTAAAAAGCACAAAAGATGCTTTAGTTCTAGGTGAGTATAACGGTACTATCGTGTGTGAGAAATGTTTGCTTACAGTTAAATCATCAGACATATTTCCATTATCATTAATAATGTCAGCAATACCAGTAAAATAGATGCGAATGACAATAATAGTCAGTTGGTGTACAACAGGATATTAGAAATGCAGAAATGGATGTTTATTAACAGGTGAAATGAAGTTGATCAGACCGAGCATGACATTTTTCAGGTTCATACTGTCTACAATTCAATGGAAGTCAAAGTCAGTTTCAGTTGGTTAAAGCACACGCTAGCTCTTATAACGAGATAAATGAGACTCAGCTTGTGGGTGGGAACTGGCTACATGCAGACAGGTGGAAATTGAGTTAAACCTTTAAATAAATGAAAACGTAAAGTAATACATAAATAATGCTGCACACCATCGTATTCAGAAGCTATATGCAGTTAAACAATGCAATTTAATCCAAAATGTTTTAGGAAATGAGAATACATACTTAAATGGCCATTCCACTATAGACTTCAACACAAGAAATCATAATTTTGTTCTGCTATGGAACTATGTTGGGTGCTATAATCCTGTTTCATTGAAGGACCTTAATAATAATAATAATAATAATAGTAATAATAATATTTTGTACAGTCTTGGATAGATGCGCTGAAGAAACTACACATTTAGAACCTCTTGACAGCTGCTTTGTGGTCACAGTCTGTAATTGTAACTGTCCTACAAAAATAGGCAGATATTTAAATGTAATTATAAAGGTGCAAATCTTAGAACAGAACTTAGAAAATGCTTATATTTTCTATTTTTTCCCACTGTAAATTGTAGTCAGCATAATAATTGTGAAAACCTTTACATACATTTCATTTTACATAAATAGGAGGTTCCTAGAGAAACCCAGCTCAGAGCATCTTTATGCCTATGGTCTGGAGCAGTTTAATTATAATAATATCTAAAAACACAATAAAAATAATTTTACAGATCCAACGTTTTCTAGCAGCACATCTAACACTTCACACGTGAGGCTCATTAACTACTATGGCAAAAAAAACAACGCAAAAGCACGATTTATATCTGTACACTAGACAGTACAGCTACTTGCTGGATATTGTCCTAATTTGCTAGGAAACGGACTGACTAGTTTGTTTGATAATAATATTCTACATCAAATTTCTTTATCAGAATAGAATAGCAGTGGTGAAAATGCCCATTAATAATTTGGCTCCCTAAATAGCAGGCATGTGTGCTCAACTTAGACACTGTCTTTGTATTCTGATCAGTGAGTCTTTTTGCTTCAGATTACATACATGTTTTGTAGGACCAAGCATTATAGGACAGCTATTGTCTGGCTAGAGAATGAGTGTAATGAGCTGTAGTGGCACCATGGCCCCTGAGATAACAACACAGCGCTTCAGATCTTTCTTTTTAGGATTTCCTTCTGCGTTCTCTACCTCTGTCTTCTCAACACACCTCAAAACTGTCATATTTTATCCTTGGTTCTTTACCCAAAAACAGCTTCAAAGGATCTTCCCAATCTCCCTCAGCTCATGGGATTTAGCAATTGCCTGTGTCTGTTGCAATAAGTAAAGCATGGATTTTTCTCTTCTTCTCTTAAAGTACTATAAAAGTCACAAAGGCTATGCCATGTCTTGAACTTGGAATGACAGTTGCTGAAGAAAAGCTACCCATAATGCCACATGTCAAAACTGCTGCCCCACAGCATTACCTGTAACCAGAATAGATCCAATATTCGCTTGGGACAGGTTAATACCAATGGCTAGTCATCTGAATTCAGGCCAGCTGACACAAGCAGTGACAAGCTAATATTCCCAAGCCATCAGCCGTTTTTCTCTGCATCACGTATAGTTCAAAGAAAATTGTTTGGGCTTGTTGGAAGGAAAAGTGTTCTACATGGCTGACATTTCATCAGCTTCCTGTCTAATTAACAAACATCAGTGAACATGTCGACTTATTCTGTCCGAATTGTACAAAAAACGATGCCAATTTTAAATCGTATACTCCTAAAAGGCTTTGAGGGCCATAAACAGGTTTGTAGCAGCTGCTGAATTCTAGAACTACGTGCGACCAAATGTACCACCACTGGTTTGCATGTAATGAGCACTACTATTTTCAAACTATTAACGAACTGATCATGTTATATCTTAGAGCTAGCTGTACAATCTGTCAGGTGGATTTAGCTTGGTTGATTATAAGTGATTGAAGTAACTGCTGTTTTCACTGGTTAAAATTTTCACAGGATAAGTTAGTGTTTGCCCTGTATGACATAGAACGAGTTACTGTAACAGACTACTATTTCCGGTCTCAACCATGTCCTCAGTTAACACCCACACAATGCAAAAATCTGAGATTTATTCAACATCATTTTTCCCAAAAGAATGTGCCATTTGTGCACTTATCCTATCCTTTGTTTCCCTTATCAATTACTGCCTATTTCCTTGGTTACATACTGTACACTACAGTAAGGGACATCACTTACACGAGGGAGCAGTGAGCAGGAAACAAACCCATAAGGTCAGGTTTAGCATTAGCAAGCGTTAATGCTGTCTAAAAGTGTTTTAGGCAGACGCCGAATCCAGATCAATTTTGCATGCTTGGTAGTTGAATAAGGTAGCATTTTTTATATTGTGAGATTATCAATAGGCTCAGTAAGTCTGAAACCTCACAATGTAACATCTTAATGTACGTACTGACCTAGCAAAGGAACTACTAATGCTAGCTATAATGCAAGTTGAACAATGACTTCATGTTCCTGCTGTTTTCCTCTGCAGCTTGTTTTCTGTGTTTGTTTTGTAGTTTTGCGATTCCTTAATGGAACTGTGTCGAAAAGCAAAGAAGCATTCATGCAACATCTTCGAGTTCAAGTTGTGTTTCTCCACAGTTGTAAAAAAAAACATTGTTGTTGCTATTTACAAACAGGAACAGGAGATCCAGTGTGCAGTCATAGTCCCGATGAGGAGGGAGACTGCACACCCTAGTTTTGCTGAATATCTGCTAGATGTCTTGGTACTTGTGTGGGATCCAAGTAAGTATGTGTGTGTATGTGTGTGTGTGTGTGTGTGTGTGTGTGTGTGTGTGTGTGTGTGTGTGTTTGTGTGTGTGTCCGGGCTTTTTACTGGTATAACTTGGAACTGGAGGGTTTGCAGACAATGATCAGACCAGGATATTACCCAGGAAATAAAGGGATCAGGTTGTTATAACCAGGGTATTCCAAGAAGAGCAGGGTGATGTGGTCACTCAGCGACCAGGAGTGTGATATTTCCAGCTTGGGTGAATAGGCAGACTGTACCACTTCCACGTTCCAGGTGTTTATTAATATCCAGGCAAAGACGTAAAACAATCCATAAATAATAATACAGGCAGGGTCCAGGCGATCAGCGTGTCCAATGGGAGGCAAGCAGATTCAGAGTCATAGTGAACAAAGCAAGTAATGACACACAAAAACACAGTACGGACCACAGATAAATCCTAAATATTTCACGTCTGATGCATGCTGGACGTGACAATTTTCTATTATTAATGTAACAAAATTACAAAAAGCAACCTTCTGTAAGACCAACAATAACCAGCTTCTGATATACATCAACAAGTTAATTTATTTCAGTACTTCAGTAATTCAAAAAGAGAAATGTATATACTATATAGATTAATTACAGTGATTTATTTCTTGTATCTTTTAATGTTGATGATTGTTAATGTCTTATGACCAATGAAAACCCAAAAGTCTGAGAAAATCAGAATATTATATAAGACCAATGTAACAAAAGTTTTTTTTAATACAGAACTGTTGGCCTTCTGAAAAGTATGTACAGTAAAATGGGTTCGGGGCTCCTTTTGCATGAATTACTGCATCAGTGTGGCATGGCATGTAGGCGATCAGCCTGCAGCACTGCTGAGGTGTTATGGAAGCCCAGTTTGCTTTGATAGCAACCTTCAGCTCGTCTGCATTGTTGGGCCTGATGTCTCTTATCGTCACAATACTCCATAAATTCTCTATAGGGTTTAGTTTTTCTATATAGAATTTTTTTTTGTTTTCTGGCCAGTCAAGCACAGTGATACTGTGGCTATTAAACCGGGTATTGGTACTTTTGGCAGTGTGGACAGGTGCCAAGTCCAGCTGGAAAATGAAACCAGAAGATGACATGGCTCCCCAAACCTTCGCTGGTAGTGGAAACTTCACACTAGACCTCAAGCAGCTTGGATTGTGTGCCTCTCCACTTTTCTGCCAGACTCTGGGACCTTGATTAAATGAAATGCAAAATAAACATTTAGCTGAAAACAAAACTGTGGACCACTGAGCAACAGTCCAGTTCTCTTTCTCCCTGGCCCAGCTAAGACACTTCAGGCGTTGTCTCTTGGTCATGGCTTGACACAAGGGCCCAAGGTTGCAGTTGTAGCACACGTACTGGGTACGTCTGTGTGTGGTGGCTCTTGAAGCACTAACTCCAGCAGCAGTCCGCTCCTTGTGAATCTCTCCCAAATTTCTGAATGGCCTTTTATTAAATGGCCTTAGCCTACTGAACCAGACTAAGGGACCATTTTAAACACTTAGGAAGCCTTTTGTGTTGATTATTAAATTTTATGAGGTAATGTATTTTGGGTTTTCATTGGCTGTAAACCATAATCATCAACATTGAAAGAAACAAACGCTTCAAATAGATCCACTTGTATATAGTAAGGCTCTTCTTGGTTCCTCCCAAGGTTTCTTCCTACCATTTTAGGGAGTTTTTCCTTTCCACTGTCGCCCTGGGCTTGCTCACCTTGGGATTGGCCTTTTAGATAATTGTATTACTGTAAAGCTGCTTTGAGACGATGCTACATTGTAAAAAGTGTTATATAAATAAAATTGAATTGAATTGAATCTTACTAAACATAGCATGAAGTGGTTTTGGAAAACTAATAAACCATTGAGTCTGTTATTGGAACAGATCTTACATTTTTAGCCATGCAGCACTGTTTAGGTACTTTTCAACAGCTGTCTACCTGCACCTGGTCTGTTAGCACTTAGTAGCTAGCTAGAAATGTTTTGTGTTTATTTATTTGTTTGTTTGTTTTTTCATTTTTCAATCTCAGACACAGTCTATCAGCCCAAATGTGATTCCCAACCTGGCAGGAAGGCACCATCAGTACTTGAAACCAGGTCACCACAGTACAGTATCACAGTACCACAGTATATATCCAAATTTGTCCACCAGCTTTCATCCAACTGAGTTGTAGAAACTGCCTCCATTCACTTAGTGCTAAAGCAATGACAGACTTTACAGAATTAAGGAAAAGTGAAGTGTTCACTTACCATCTGTTGAAATATCTTCTTCTTTCCTCCCATCTCCAGATGTCTGCAGTCAGACTGACAATATGTTTCTTACTTAAATGATCTGATACTTACCTTTTGTCTATGCTCATGATTAAATGAAATGTTCTAGTTGTAGTTGACCTCATTTGCAATAATAATCACACTTTATCTAAACAAAAACATAATTCATTTTACTTATCGGTGTGCTGGTCCTGTGGGTCATGACCATTAGAGAACAGTGTAAAGGGGACTAATTGAGTATGTAGAGAAGCAGAAGGACTACAGGCTATAATTCTATATGGTAAGTAAAATGATTCATTGGACAATTAGTGTAGAAACAAGAACAGGTACATAATAATAAAAAGGGCACAGGGCACAAGGCAGGAACAACCCTAGACAGGGTACCAATCCATTTTAGAGCACAAACATTCACACACACACACTAAGGATATATTAGAAACACAAATTCACCGAACACGTGTATAGAATGTGAGAGGAAACCGGAGTAAGGTCTTCAGATCAAACTGACATTGCTGAAGCAGTAAGGTGGCTGCACTAACCCCATGAGTGTATATATATATATAAATGTTCCAAGCCACCATAATTAACCTGAATTAAAAGGTATGATATACCCTTACTTAAATATAGGATTGGAACAGGTGCAAAATTCCTATATGAATAAAATGTTTGTATTTTAACCGAAAACAATTTAATTTCCATCACAAATTTGATTGCTGTTTGTTTGTTTGCAGTGACAGCTCCTAAAAATGTTTTAAAAATTAATTTTCCCTCCCCGCTGGTTTGAATTGGGAAGGTTTTTAAATATCATGACAGTTTTAGGTTTATGGAAATTTGTGAAAAAGCATGATTTCCCTAAGCTAAACCCAAGGAAGTACCAGATCAGCGTTAGCGTTGCCAGGTGAGCAGTGAAAATTTCAGCATTCTGCTCAGTTCACATCAACAGTCCTCGAAAAGTCTCTCTTCACCTTACCTTGACTGGCAGTCATCCCGGATCTGTTCTGCACGCTGGCAGAGCCATTTGCTTTGTTCGGAAAGCTCCTTTCTTTTGTTTGCACTCTGGCTAAGCCAACCCATGGGATCTCCTTTGTGTGCAATGTTTATGCTCTCAGCCATATGCATGCCAATGTTGGCAGGCTTGTAAACAAGAACAATGCACAGCCCCCTTTTACCTGATGCCATGTTCTTAAGTGGCTGTGAGAAGATGGAGATTTAAATGCAAGTAAACAGGACAAGGTCAGGATGTTCCTGATTACACACTCATGCCAGAGGGAAAATTCAGAGTTGTTATAAATAAAGATGGGGTGAAAACAAAATCAGCGCTAGTACCCTTCACAAAGATAACAGCAGTTTACACTATTTTATCTATCCTTTGCTATTTATAATATCAGACTGGGGCAAAGGTTGTAGTGGTGCCTTTCTCTATAAAAAAAAATTCTGGATCAATTTTTCTTAAGAATGATTTGCAGAGAATGAATTGTAAGTCAACTATCTACAAAGGAAGGAAAATCAGTAATGTTCCTGTTTGCTCGTGTCGTACAGAGATCACACCAAGAACATGTTGTAAAGATTAAAAAAAACCTGCAGAAGGTTTGATTCTGTTCTCATATCCAGAACCCTAGTGGAAGGACAGTGCTTGTCAAAAACGCGACTAAAAATATTAATAATTATTATCATAACAATAATTAAAAGAACATGAAGAAGAGAAATCATGCCAATAGTATTTGTAACTCATCATTGTAGTGCTGCAGCAGTATGAACTGAAAGCAGTGTAGCCAAATCAAACCAAAGACCATCTAACATATTTACTTTTCTTGAATCCGATGCTTGTCAATTTCACTTTGCGATGAAATATGTGAGGGGAAAATGGTGAGGAAAACAGCAGCAGGAGAGATGACTTCTATAGCATGACAAGAAAATGTATTGATTTCTTTTCAGGGTCACTGAGCAGTATGAGACTGCACAGTCAGTGTGTTGGAGAGAGAGAGAGGCAGCAGTAATCTGAAAAGTATCAGATATATGTATACATGCTTATGTATATTACTGGGAGAAAGAGAAAGAGAGAAGTCACTTTCGACACTTGATTTCACACGGTCTTGTGAGCCAAGTTTGATAAACCTCGATTTGACAGCTTTCTTTTATATGGTCACTGACCTAATAAACACGACGAGAGGCAAATGAACATTCTCAAGAGGATAGGACAATAAAAACGGAGGGCATAATAAAATGACGTTATGAAGTCCCACAGCATATTCAACGTTCATGGTGGGAGCTTTAAATAATATAGATGGTTATATTTGTAATTAGGATTCAGATGGGTATAAAGTTGACATGTGCATGATTTGTTTGTGGTTCTTTCCTCCTCCCGTCCCCATCCTCAGCTTCTGTTCCAATATAGATTGCCATGGTGAGGATCTTGCCCAGCTCTCATTTCCATGTAAAGCTTGCTTTGCTTCCACTATCTTGTCCCTTCATTCGCTCCATCCTCTGATGCATATCTTGTTGCATGCCCCTCACTGTCTGTTTTGCTATCCTTTTTCTTATCCATTCTCTCTTTGAAGAACAGCAAAGGTCCTGTTTCCCATTTTGTGGGGTCTCTGACCCCTACTGAAAGGTTCAGAACCTCAGTCGTGGTGTGTTCCTCACAGGTAATTCCTGAGAAATGGAGAAAACAAAAAACGGAATATAGCATACCTCAGCAGAGCAATGGTTGCATTCTACCGCTATAGCCCTGCTCTTTTCTATTTCTCTGATCCAATTTGATATTGTGACTCGCAGAATAATTTCTGCTCATACATAGCTGCTCAGAAAGATAAGGGAAAAAGTAAAGAAAGATGATGATTACTGTATATCTTTTTAAGTGGAAGTTAGAAGTGAAGAGAGACGGCTAAAGTAATTTCGATATGTTGAAACAAACCCCATGAATTCTCATTGGCCCTGTATGCAAAGTGTATAAATCCCAATTAAAACATTATTAAACATGTAATGTACTAGTGCTCAACACTGCAAATGCTCAGCTCATTTGGGCACTGGGCGTCATGCTCTTCTTTCCCACACTAACGGGTAACATCTCTAACATCATCTCATAGGATTAGTACAGGAATTTCTTGTGGATCAGTGTTTGGTCCTCTTCTGATCTCCATGGACAAATTTATGACCTGGCAATGTGATATCCTATAGAATCACTCGTATCACGGCTACGCCTATAGACAAGCTCAACCTCAACCTCAACGAAACTGATCTGATCTTCCTCCCAGCAAAGAATTAACATTGACCGGCTCACTGTCCACCTGGCCAACATAGTGAAGAATATTGGTCAAATCAAATCAAATAATGTGAATAATAATCAAATAATTGTAATAATCACAAGAATGCAAATCCTAAGGTCCTCATACAGCAGGCTTTCATCATTTTTAGGCTTGATTGCTGGAATGTTTTGTTTGCTGGTCAGCTTTGGGAGTATTCAGTATTCAGAATTTATTCATAAGCTACCAGTGTTTTCTCATTTCTCATTTCCTTCTGAGTTGACGGTATAATTTTACAGTTGTAGCCAGAGTCAAATGTAAAACTCTTGCCATTGCTTTGTGGGTCTCAAATGGTTCTTCCCATGTGATTTACATTCTTTGATGTAAGAACTACATACCTGCACACCAACCCTAGTTTTTAGCTTCAGGGTGTACTCAGAGACAGTAACCACAAGGTCATATCTAAATGTTTAATTGTCCTGTTTTGTCATTGGAAGGAGTTTCCTATACGAGTCAGAACATTGCAGTGTTTCCTTCCCCAAACGTCTGAGAACTCACCTCTTCTGAGGCTCTTCTGTAATATCCTCTGCACTTTATTGTACCGCTGTCACCTATGGTATGTATAGAATTTTGTCAACCTTATCTTCAGGCTCTTTTTAGGCTCTATTGTTATATGTACCCTTAATATAAAAATGAAGGTTTGCTTGTTGGTCACTGGATAGCATTAGTTTCTCATCTAGCTGCTAATTAATACTAATAGATCACAGAGTATTTGCATCATGGCAACCCGAACTGTTTGGATAATTTTGGGTAAGTAGTAGTAGAGTTCCTGCCAAATTACTAAACGTAATGTACAGTACTGTGCATTCGATTTTTTTATCAATGTTATAATGACTGTACATACCATATTGTTATCTTCATATCTTGTCTTCATAATTAGCGAGACCTATGAGTTTTAAGGGCTCAAACATGTTCCCTACACCCTATGCGTAGGTCAGTTCTGGCATAACCAGCAGTACTAGTTGCAAGGTCATGTATCATGAAAAAAAAACATGTCACTATAAGTACTTTGTTGCAACACCTCTGGCTTTTATATCAGCTTGAATTGTTGCTACCAGATCAGCTTTGCAGGCTGGAGCCTTCTCCTTTTCCAACAGAGATTTTAACTTGACTGAGATCTAGACTATTTTCAGGCCATGCCATTCACATTATATGTCTTTCTCGAAGGAAAGTTGTCACGTCCTTTTCCATATGATGGCAAATAGATGCATTATCATCTTGAAAAATGAAGTCATTATTACCAAACATCCTTTCAGCTGATGGAATAAGAAAAGAGTCCAACATTTCACTTGGTATTTATAGAAGACATAATGACTGTCATCTCTCCTGTGCCTTTACCTCACATGCAGCCCAAAGTCATCGATGACTGTGCAAATGTTCACGTTCTCTTAACGCAGTCATTTTTATAAATATCATTTCTACTGGCACTAAAAAACATTCCAGCATCATCACCTTGTCCGAGGCAGATTCACGATCATCCACAGTCCATGATTGCTTTACTTTAGACCATTGTAACCTTGTTCTTTTCTGTTTTTGTCTTAATGATGGATT
>JAUZST010009303.1:0-13063 GCA_034779995.1 Parotocinclus haroldoi
CACACACACACACACACACACACACACACACACACACACACACACACACACACACACACACACACATATATATAAAACATACCATAACATTCTCAGTGATGATGGCTATAGACAATAATTTGCAAAACCTAATGATAGTGTAGTGCTGTTTTTGAATCATGTTGTTATTCTGTAGGTGCAGGATGGATTTAGGAAAACAAGCCCCAACTGACATTGAGAGCGAGATTACTGAATGTGACGACAGCATCATAGAAACTCAGGAAGCCATCAGTCTTCAGGTAAATCACTGCACATGTAGGTAAACCAAGGATAAACATTGCTGCTTATAATAACAGTTGAATATATAGAGTATGTTGTAAGTACACCATATGGATACCACTCAATGTAAAGTAGTGTGTCGTTCCACCGCTACACACACACACACACATGCACACACACTGCTGGGACATCAGATATGCCTCTACGACACACTGAAAGACGTTTTGCCAAGTTGACAGACTTAGGGTTGGTAGGGGGGCACATCAGTGGACTAAGAGAATCAGCATATGTTTTGATGAATTGTCTGCCATCAAAGTTGTTCTTACCAAGAATTTAGGACTTGCTGGGAGCAGTGATTCTGTGAAGGCATAGACACAAGGTGAACAGGCTCTGTATGGCCCGCATCACCAGTAGAGAACATCAGTTTTAATGTTCACCATCCAGGCACAGGTGGCACCTTCACTACACACCCGTCTTTGACTGGACCATTTCCAATTGCTTAGCAGAAGGAAAGTTGTTTTCAAGGCACCACTCACGTGTGCTGCCATTGACAGCAAAGCCACTGTTGCATTCGATTGCAGTGGTGTCGTGCAGCAGATAATGCAACATATATAATGGAGATGTACCTCAGGTATTGAGTTCTTGGTTCTTGTCATTTATTCTTTCCTTGTGTAGAACTGAAAATGACGAGCACTGAGTACAAATTTAATTAATCCATTCCAGACCCCAATAAAATGTGTACTGTATAAGGTATGTATAGTACTGGAGTTACTCCCTTCTGTCGAACATCAGAAGCAGACCTCACAGTCTTGTTCCAAAATGTAATGGGCACAAAGCCTACTGTATCAGATTGCTATATACCCTGGCAGACATATAGTTGATGAACGACAAATATATGAACACTGTCACAAATATCCAAACAACATAATAAGTTACACACATGCTGAAACATGTTTTCATGATATTCACTCATAGAAGCACACACACAATAGTAAGGTGTGTCTCCATGCAGTTATGCTGCTTTACATAACAGTTATGGTTCCTGTAGTTTGATGAAAACCCTGGACATTGTCCAGAAAGCATTTTCTTTTTTTTTTTTCCAAAATGTTATTTCAGTTCTACAGCATTGCACCTATATATTAACATCCAAAAAAACTCTGCACTAATAACACATTCTAATACACATCTGAGTATACACAACCTTAACAATTATATGATTAAATGCTTTCAGGCCTGAAGCCATTTCTTGCTATATTTCACTTTCTTCGCTCACGTTGCACATTGGTTTATACACCACTATGCCAAAACTTCATGACCACTCACAATTAGAATTATGTTGATTCTCTCAAAATGGCGATTAACTTTGACAATCTCTAAATGTGAAATGTATTAGATGAGAGCAAACAGCTGGATCTCATAGTCAATGTGTTGGATGTGAAAGAAAAGGGCAGCAGTAACCTAGTCAACATCATTATGACCAGAAAACCTGGTCAGTGTATCTCCAAAATGTCAAGATGTACTTCTGGTCACAGGAAGGAGAAATGTGTCATAACACATCAGCAATGAGCTGAGTATGGGTCTGCACGGTGACAAACCATGCTAACACCACCATCTGTCAATTAAACATTGTTGTGAAGCAGGTGGCTTTGCATTACATAGTTTTGGTCTGTGGTCATAAAACCATCAAACACGATTCCGGTCAATGTCTCAGTGTTTAGCAAATTCCAGGTGCTTACTTGTGTGGTTAGGTGACATGAAATGGGTTTTCCTTTCAAGCGTTCAAAATTATCTGTCGGCCAGTGTTTAATTGTAGTTTTGGACATTTGTTGACCCCACTGCTACTTCTGTTATTTTCCAGCAGTGACCATTGTGGATTTTTATTTTTTAACATCCTCCTGACTCTGTGTGTTTCAGGTAAAATAAACTTGACAGTGACAGCAATGAACACATAAGACTGAAATGAAATAGCTTCATATAAAGTATATACCCCAATGAAGCATGCTACTCTGATCAATGTATCAAACTTAACATATAATTGAATAAATTATGTATTTTGATTTTGATTTACATTTTGTTTCAATGCATTTTTGGGCTGCCAATAATTATGGAGCTTTTTTTTTAAACCCATTTCTTTTAATAACCTGAATTAGCATAGTGTCTCTCAGGATCTAACTGGTGACAGAATGTATTGCCTTGCCATCTCTTGCTTTTATGTCTTAAGGCACTTTTTTTAAAGAATAATTCCAAAAAGGTTTGCTTTAACCTTAGCTGATCCAAGCCTGTCATCGACAGAATATTTCTATTCTGACAGTGGTTGGTTCATAGATAAAAAATAGGTTTGTTGTAGAGCTATTTTTAACGGTGACCGATTTCCAACATAGCATGCAGATTGCTGTCTTTTAAGCATCATCTTTTTAAACCCAAACCATCTCCATATGAGTGAGGACGAGACATTTTGCGTGTACACATTTTCAACTACAATCATGAGTTTAAGGTAGAACACTAGATTGATTTGTGGCACTATGCTGCCTTATGTGCATGATCAGTAGTCTGTCGTACCTGAATATGTGTCATATAAGTCAAGTCAGATTTATTAAGACAGCACCTTAAACAAAGGAACATTGTCTCAAAGCAGCTTTAAAATATTATATTATCTTATAATGCCAAACCCAGATTAAGCAAGCCTATGGCAATTTATAGATTTACTAGAGCATCCAGCAAGTAAAGCATTATAGTAATCCAACTTTGAGGTTATACATGCATGAACCAGTTTCTCAGCATCTTGAAAAGCAATTACATTTCTAAGTTTAGCTATATAACGTGACTGAAAGAAAGCAATTTGATTAATCCAAATCAAATCCGAATCAGATGTGACACAAAAGTTTTTAACAGTTGTACTGGGAATTATTAAGATGTAGCCAACCTGTCTTAATTTAAATGACCTCTGATTTTTTACTTCTTTAACACAATTCTAAATTTTGTTTATTGTAAGGCTGTCATTTGCATTAGCTGATATATACAACTGTGTATCATCTGCATCTCATCAAGTTAATGCTATATTTCGTAATAATTGAACATAGAGGTAGTATGTTCAGGGAGAATACTTCACTTTTAAGAGCTTAGAGTGCAGCTGTCCCTGTATGGTAGTGGTTGGCACATTTGCTTAACAAATGAAAGGTCTCAGGTTCAAACCCTGAGCCATAACAAGCCAAGCATTTGTGGAACTGTGGTAGCCGAATGGTTAAGGTACTGTACTACGGACCAGAAAGTCCAGGGTTTAAATCCCACCTAAGCCACTGTTGAGTCCCTGAGCAAGACCCTTAACCCACAATTGCTTGGACTGTAAGATTATCTGGATTGTAAGTCGCTTTGGATAAGGGCATCTGCTAAATGACAAAAATGTAAATATAGATTATTTACATATACAAACTGGTACCAGTCAGCCAGATAGGATTTAAACCAAGTCAGATGTTGTACTTAAATCTAATTGAACAAGAAAAGAAACATGTTAATTATCAACTAACCTACTTAATGCTGTTTCAATAATAAGATGGGGCCTGAATCCTGACTTAAATGTTTAATAAATACATTATTTTGGAGTTAACAAAAAGCTACTGATTAGGACAGAGACGATTAACAGACACAGATTTAATAATGTGAGATCGGGGTGATGGTTTATGGCAGACAGTTAATTAAGCCTAATTGTCTGCTGTCTGACTTAACTATCCCCGCTGTAAGACTATGGGCAATATTGCAGGAGATGACAGCAGCACAACTATCCTAGAAAATCTACGGCTATGGGGCTCACTACAATAATGCTCCTTATTCTGTTCAGAACTCCTGCAATGCATGTAACCCTAGCTTCTGGTGTCCCTAAAAGGTTAGCTAAAATAGAGTCCCTTATGACCAACTCTTTCAACATGCTGCTCAGTGACCTTCTCTAATGTCTGGATGTGTGCCTGCATGTCTTACACTAATGATGGAAGAAGAATAGCTAACCATGCCACAATCGGCACAGAAAACAAGCAGAGCACAATTCATGTTACTATGATTAATCAATTAATTTTCCTTAGCTTTAGGTGGGGTTGTGAGTTGCCGATATAAGGTGTGTGCATGGGTAATTCAGCTGATAATTTAGTAGTCATCTTTCCACAGGTCCAATAGAGTCATTGTATTGTTAATCAAAGTGCGGCTGGATAGACGGTAGAAAGTCACAGTAAAAAGTAAAAAGTAAAAAATGAAGTGGGAAATTGCTGTAAAAGTTCTAAAATTAAGCAATAGCAAAGATGGTCATTTTCTAATGGCTATTCAACAAACATGCTGTGTCAGTATGCCGGTAGACTTCCTAAATACCAATTAATGGCAGAAAATAGAATCCACCGGTAACACCAAGATAAGAGCAACAAACTGAGTGCACGCTGTGCCGGCTCAGAGCAATTAAATGACATACTCGAGAAAGCTTGCACATCGTTAAAACAACAATTAAGATATTATAGTAGACCCCTAGTTCTACGTACCATGTTATCTTTGCCACAGTAATGGCACAGTGCTGGATGCAGCCATGTTTAGGTTGTGTGCAGTGCTTGTTTGCGGTGATAGGTAATCTGTGGAATGAAGTTGCAGTGATTGTGGTGCTGGCTTAAACTGCTGACATCAGGCAGATGTCACTTCTATGCATAGCAGGCCATGTTATTTACTGTTTACCTAAAGTTAAAAAAGTAGCTATAGTATGATAACATTTGGGTTGTTTTATTTATTTACCCATTATAATGATCCTTTTTGTATCTAGTCTTAAAAGTCTCTAAGCGTAATCCTGTTTGTCTGTGTTATAGGTGATTCTGAAGTAGGAACTCTAAAGATAGAGCAATCACTTCTGGATTTCAGTGACATCATCACACCGGAGGCACAATTGAAGTCCAGTGACAATCTCATCTCATTGGATGATACACACACACCAGCCACAGTCTGAACATCTCCTGTCCTTCCTATCATCATGAAATTTTATCTTGATAAGAAAATGGACAATAGTAACCATATTATTAACACCAAACAGAAACCACAATTAATGAATGAAATAATAAATGAATAAACAAATCATTAATTATACTACACTTACTAATCATTATCAGTCATCAAGAACACCTCCTGGTTTCTACACTCTCTGTTCATTTAATCAGTTTTCTTTAAAGTATGAAAGAACTTTGTGTTTCTTTAAGTACAGAGTAAAGTTCATTTGTTTATCTGCATACTTTGTTAGTCCCGTTTACCGTAATTGTTCGATCCCTCACAAAACCCTAAGAGATCAGGTACTATTTTGGTGGTGTATCATTCTTAGCTTTGCAGTGACAATGACTGCTGGTTAGAGTGTGTTGTGCTGTTATGAGTGGATCAAACACAGCAGTGCTGCTGGATTCTTTAAATACATTACTACATTGTCACTGCTGGACTAAAAATACTTTGCCAACTATGTTGTCCGCCCACTAGCATCCTATAGGCAGCATTCTGTTGAGTACTGGTGAAGGATTAGAAGATGACTAACAAACTGTCCAACAACAGATGAGTTACTGTCTCTGACTTTACATGTAAAGGTGAAGCAGTATGGCACATGTGCACAGTGAGTGAAAACAGTGTGAACTTCAGCAGCACTGCTGTGCCTTATCAAATCATGCTCTAACAAAACAGAACAAAGGGGTCTAATAAAGTATGCAAAGAAACACATGGACTACATATCTGCAATCTCTGCAATTTTGTAGTGTATTGAAGAAGATGACTAAACTTTTGTGCATGTGTGCATTAGTGTTTGCAATAATGGTCTATATTTGGAATATTGAGCTGAGTCTTGCGAGTCTCTGGCGAGAGAAACATCTGGGGAACATACCATATCTAAACTCAAAACACTTTGAACGTGATGGTGCCAGGACTCAAACAAGTTGACTTTCAGATGTAGAGATCCAGAAATATGGTTTCCTGGCACCAAAAGCACAAGTGTATAGGCACCAGTGGTCCATATGTCTGGCTTACTGACACTGAAAGCCCAGTTGCTCATGTGTATTCACTTATTAGAGACTCCAGAATCTAATTGGTTTTTCAGGTTTCTTGAAGACCAGGGTGCCTCGATGTTACAGTTTCTTTTTACATTTATAAGCTCAAGAAATCCTGAGACCTGGCCAGAGGGTGTACCAATTCTGCATACTTTAAATTTAGTTGGAACATAAGACACTTTACCTAGTACCTGATGTTAGTTAGTTAACTAAGCCAATCTCTTTGGACTTGGAGGCTCATGGACCTTCACTTTACCAAGGTGCTAGCCAAATTAAACTTTTCAAATGTTTCCAATGTACTCTTATCAGCTGTAAACTGCAAAAAAGTATAACGTTGAAAATAATGGATTTTTGAGTTACAGGATGCTGTTGTGTTGCAGGCAAATATAGCAATGATTAGAGTGCATAAAAGTGCTTCCACCACTGACCTACAGAAGGTGTTAGGTTTGGAGTATGGTAAGTTCATGGTAAGCTCTTTAATTCTGCATTTGCTGTGGAGTGACACACACACTGCCCCAGTTGCTGTTGTGATGACGTTTGGTCAGCCTTAAAAGTGATATGAGGGACACTAGTAAATTAGATTGATGTCATTTAGCAGACGCCCTTATCCAGAGCGACTTACAATTAATACACAGTCTTGTAATCCAAACAATTGTGGGTTAAGGGCAGTGCTCAGCTTGTCCGAGGTGGGATTTGAACCATGGACCTTCTGGTCCATAGTCCAGTACCTTAACCACTAGGCCACCACAGTCCCTTATGTGATATGTGCAGGATATGTTGCCTTTTACTGTATATCAGGGCTTAAAGCATTTTCTGTAGCAATACTCACCCACACACAGAAAGGGTTTGCAACACAGATTGCAACACTTCCTTGGCCTGCCCAGTCACCAGATTTATCACCAATTGCGTATTTATGGAACCAGCTGGGGCACCGCCTTTGGCCAACTGAGTGGATGATCTACAGGCCCAGTTGTAGGCAAATGTTCCATATAGGCTTGTCAAGCAGTCAACAATCTCTCAACAAGAGTACACTACCCAAAAGTAGCTTCTGAAACCCTTTTTATAGAGCAGTGGGATAAGCACTGTTACGTCATCTTGTGCCAAGGCCCAGTATCTAATCAGACCACACCTGTAATCGTTAACATATGTGCCTGGGACATAATTGCATGCTGAGGTTTGAAGCAACCTGAAATTTGTATCTAAAATTTGTATTGGGTGTTTTTCTTGTTTTTTCAGTCTCTTTGGATTTGGACTTTGGACTTAAGTGTATGTGTGTTGTTTGAGCTCATAAAACGGCAACAGTTACTACAATAGCCTCTCATTACAAATCAGAGCTGAAGAGCATCTCTGAATGCACAGTACACAAAACCTAAAAACCACAATGGGCTTAGTACCAACTGAGGATAACGAATGCATATATATTTCAGAATGGTCTAATGCAGTTAGATTTGTTAAGCACAACAGTTTCCACAGTGCAATTAAAGTCCTAAGATATATCACTGAATAAAACAAACCTACCCCATCCCTCCATGATATGGGATCGTCATACAACTGACACTGTCCATAAAGATACCGTACCATTATTATACCATTTTTCATGGATTTTTTTATAGTTATTTCAAAATAAAAAACCAATAGTAATAATATGAACAAAACACAATTTAAAACAGTTGGTTACAATTACTTTGGGTAAGCAAGTGTAAGGTTATACCAGTTAATATTTGCAATTAATATTATTAATACGTTTATATTTATTTAAGGAAAAACACATATTGATCGCATGATATACTGGAAAAATTAAGGATAATTTAAATTAATCTTTTATACCAGAGATCACACATTTGACAATTCATTAATAACAACAGGTTGTATATTGCTGTACAGTGTTTGTTTTATTCAATTCCTGTAATAACAGGTAGACTATAATGAATGGGGTTTGTTAGTAAAATGCTGCTGTGCAGATAAAGTTCTAAGTTTAATTATTTAGTCCCTGAGTGTGTATCTGTGTGTATGTGGGAATGTGGGAATGTGGGAATATCTTTTATTACCTGCAACTTTTGTTTGAATAACCAAATTTGCTTTAGGTTAATGAGGTTAAGGTTAAGGTTATGTGTAGGTGTAGCATTAGTAAGTTGCAGTAATCATTATGTAGAGCATTTACACTTTTACATTCAGTTGGCAGTCCCCCCTTAAAAGATCTTCCTGCATGCCTGCACCTGTCACCCAGTAATGGTAGACTGGATAGATCATGATGCCAAGCTGTGCATATAAATTGGTGAGTTATACTCAGTAAGCGCTACTACATGAAAGCTGTACCTGATAAAATAGTAACTAAGCACAGGTACAAGGCAGGTGTACTTCATAAACTAGAGGGCTACTGTAGGTGTGGGGTAAAATGCATGTGAATATTTTGCAACTATAGAATAAATGAAGAATACATATTAACAAATAAACATTTTTTTATCCGAATGCTACAACTGTTCTTACTCCAGGCCATAAGGGCTTTTGGATTAGCCAGTCTCATTTATTTATGTACGGGATATGGGTTATTTCTCTCCCTCAGGGCTAGATCGAAATAAAGAGCTGTCTGACAAACATATCAGTTTTTGTACACACGCAAGCACAGGTGCCATCGCTGGCCCATATGTCTATTGATTTTCGGAGAGGCTCCACTTATCTCTATATTGGCCTCCATTACAGTGCGCCAGTGCAGGTTACACTCCTGATGATAAAGCTGAAATCAGGCTGTGTGTCAATTCCTTTTATAAAACTTCACTTTAGGACCTAATGGAGTGAGTAGAGATACTTTAACCCCTAAAGCTTTTATGTTTCACCCCATAACCCAACCCATCAATTTATCTAAGGTCATAAGCAACAAACTGAAGGCAAAGGGCGTGACTGTGTCAATATAGTTCAGTGTGCTTTGACTATTATCAAGATATCTTTGTGTGTGTGTGTGTGTGTGTGTGTGTGAATTCAATGGAGGGTGATTTCCACAGTGTGATATTTGTATTATTTATGTTGAAGCTATTATATAACTGTAGACTAGACCTCTGAACATTTCCAATAATAATAAACAAAAAGAAACAAATTGTGATTTTATTGTGTTTTTTTGCTTTATGCTGAGGCACACTACTGAGACATTATGCTCTCCCAGATGTAGGGAATTAAAACACAACCATCAGAGGATGAAGACCTAATCCACCTGAGACAGACACAGAGCATGTGGACCAAGAGCGAGAGAGAGTGCTCCTTTTTGCCTCTCGTCTCATCTCTCATCAGATGGTGCATCTCTCTGTCTCCCTGTCCAAAAGGTGCACAGATGATGGGACTAAATCAGGAATTAACGGCCCACTCAAAGGCTTTACAGCTGATCCTGCAGGTCACTGCGGAGCCCTGAGACCTCTGACCCCCTCCCTCCACTTAGTAGGAGGGATAATAAATGAATCTGGACACTGAAGGCTCTTTGTTATTTAGTCTGAAGTACTGTTGGGTCCAAAAGTCTAAACACGTATTTAAAAGAAAAAGAGAATTTTTTCAATTTATTTCACAAACACAGCTTCATCATTCTTGAGTAATGTAAGTCCTGCACAGTGCATTCTTTCTGATGGTACTGAAACTTTAAGAAATTATACTGTATACACCATGAATTACTGTACTAACAAATTAGGATTGTAGATGTTGCTTTTTTGAAAAGATGAATTGTTCAGAATGGCCAGACATGTATTAGTTCTAATCAAAGCAGATTCTTCATGTAAGGAGGAGTTGTCAGTTGTCAGCTTAGTTGTCAGCTTAGTGTTTATATACGGCTGTATTATTGTCTGTATAGTGGAACATATTGTGATATGCCATAAAGTCATGTTCAAATACCTGCTCCTGCTTTACAAATATAATCTGAGTCATTAGAAGTAAACACTGGCTACAATCTTATCTGTAAAAGCTAAATCCTGAAGTATGAACACAACATTAAGATAAGTCATGCATTCTGGACTGTTGTGATTCAATGAAACAAAAATGAACCAGTTTATCTAATCACTAAAAGTATATTTGAGGAAGTGATGATAATGATTGTTTCATTAAAAGAATGGATTATTTTCAATAACAGGCCAGATTGGTTCTGTTATGGTTTGTGGTTGTATGACAACCAGTGGCAAGAAACAACGAGGGAAGAATTGATTATGTAGAAATACCTTCAATTTTCTAACAAGGCAGGGATGCAAAATAAACATTCAGTTATCTATTAAAACTAAAGATTAATAATCTGAATGGTTTGCATAGTCCTTATAGTGGAATATCCAACTGAGTGCTAGATCTCAAATGCATTGTGCATTCAGCGTTACAAATACTTCTGAACTAGAATCCTAGTGTTCTGCACTGGGCCTAGTACTAGCCCCAATTTTAAAACGTTTGGGACAGTATGGAAAATGCTACTATAAATATTCAGTGTTTTTGCATTTAACTGCAGACAGCAATAACCCAAGATAGGTGTATTGTCAACTTTAATTATTATTTTTCAATTATTGCCAATTTTGCATGTCAGGCCTGTGACTACTGTTATATCCTGTTTTTTCCCTGTTAGCCAATATAAATGCATATTTTATTTAGGCATATAGAGGAATGACTGGTTTATCATGTTTGAATAGATTATTCACATTCAATAACAATACAAAAACAGTTCACTTTACAATTAACATTACCTCAGATAGACGCATTGGGTCTCATCGACAATTTTCGAATCCACCTTAACCTGAGACCAAACCGAGTCTAAATGAGGTTGAGGCTGAGATGAGACTGAGATTGCTTATTTATGGTCTAGAGACTGGTGTTGACTTGAGCATTACAATGCAATCTGCAAGAAAGTTTGGATTGTATCCAAAAATGTGGTAAAGTATAAGATGCGTAACAGTACAAAGTTTTCATTGTCCCTTTTTTTGTTTGTTTCAAGGTTCTCCACACATTCTTTATTGGTGACAGGTCAGAACTGCAGGCAGGCCAGTTGATTACCTCTACCATCTTTTCCATAGCCATGTTTTTGTCATATGTGTTGAATGTGGTTTCGGGCTTGGATGCATCTGGCATGGGCCATCGCGGAGTAAGACATGTATTGTGATCAGACAAATAAGTACTATTTTTGAAATGTTCTGTAGATCTGAAATTCAGGAATGGATGTCTATTAACAAATGCAATTCAAAACAGCATAAAAACATGAATGTAAGAACAAGAAAACAAAGCATTTGCTCCTACAATAAATGTTTGGTGCTTGTGCTTGTCAAAGGGTTTGTCTTTGCAAAAATCATCAGAAGTTACATCTCACTTCTCACAATTTGTATTTGATTTTAAAATGACTTTAATTGGTGCATATACCAGAGAACTCAGGGTGCAGACATAAGTATGCCACGGTCAGGATGGCAGTTCACTACAGGGACTGCAAGGTCACTGTTGCAGAGCTGTATTATAATCCCCCGTCTTACCCTCTCCCTAAGAAACAGCCAATAATGTCTGTATATGTTGAACTAGCCAGACAGCATTGGAAGGACTCATCACTGTGGAGGTGGGCGAGCATATTAGAGTGGTGCGCTACTCAGGTACCGTACAGTATTTAAAGCTCCGAAAACACAGAAATAGTTCATCCAAATTTTCAGAATGCCAAATTTAAGTTGTAATGTATGTTCATTAATAAATGTATGTATTGGTAAAATAAACAGAACAGATTTAACTTTAGTATGTTGGTTCACATGAACCAGATTTAAGGATTCAAATCAGAACTTGGCCATTGCAAGCATTAACTTCATTCTTTTTAACCATTCTTTAGTAGAATAACTATTGTACCTAGGTCACACAAAAGTAATGACAGTCATTATCTTGGCAGTCAGTTTACTGGCTGACTGAATTTCCTGGTATAAATTAGTATGACAAACCTAACACTTCTTATTTAAAACAAAAGGTTCAGTTTTGGTCTCATCAGTCCACATTTAGTAGTCCAGTTTAAGACTCCCAATAGCAAACATCTAGATAGAAAGGTTGTTTTTGGAGGGTAGTCTCTTTCTTACTGAAATCATGAGATAAAGCACATTGGTGTTGTGTTCTTCTGAGTGTCTCTGACTGTGGACTGGAGGAGTTTTGTAACCCCTTCCAGCCTGATGAGCATCCACAACTCTAAATCTACTTTGTTTGGACCACAGTTCCACTAACTTGTGTTGTGAAGATCAGGCATTGATGTATCCCTGTTGTTTAAATACTGCAAGGTGCCCATTCACACCTGATTCCTAGTCCATCCATTGAAAAAACCTTGAAATGAACTGCTAATCCCAAAGGTTTGCATACTTCATGCCACTCACAGATAATAATATTGTAATATATAGTAATATAAATTTATTTTCTTCAATAAATCTGTCTATCTACTTTTCAGACTTGTGTGGGAATCTGATTATGCTTAGGTGATATTTGTATAAAAATGTATAACATTATGTAATGCAGTGGTCTAATACTGTACCTAACCATGGAGGCTGTGCCTTTAGTTTGGGTCAGTGGGTTGGAGGGGGGATCGACCCTCAGTGCTACTCAGCGACCACTACACAGAACCCCAATGATGGACTGGCGTTTTATTCAGAGCATGCTCATACCTGCACCCTGTATTGTCCAGGGAGCAACACTATAGGCCAGTGTGTGGGAGGAGAAATTTCTGTCAGAGTTTATAGATTGTTTTTTTTTTTTCTTGCAGGATTTTATATTTTATTTTATATCTGTTTATATCAGTGTAATTA
>JAUZST010009304.1:0-13063 GCA_034779995.1 Parotocinclus haroldoi
GTGTGTGTGAGAGTGTGTGTGAGAGTGTGTGTGAGAGTGTGTGTGAGAGTGTGTGTGAGAGTGTGTGTGAGAGTGTGCGTGAGAGTGTGCGTGAGAGTGCGTGAGAGTGCGTGAGAGTGCGTGAGAGTGCGTGTGAGTGCGTGTGAGTGCGTGTGAGTGCGTGTGAGTGTGCGTGCGAGAGTGCGTGCGAGAGTGCGTGCGAGAGTGCGTGCGAGAGTGCGTGCGAGAGTGCGTGCGAGAGTGCGTGTGCGCGAGTGCGTGTGCGCGAGTGCGTGCGCGAGTGCGCGCGCGAGTGTGTGCGCGAGTGTGTGCGCGAGTGTGTCCTGTTTTAAGTGTGTGTGTTTAGGGGAGTTGTATCAGTGTTAGACTTTAGTGGTGGTGGATCATATTTACCCTCTTAGAGCATGTTTTTTATTTTCTATTCAATTCCATTCCATCCTGCATTAGCTCATTCATTAATAAATTGCTCCCTCCAGCCTAAAAACTATTCAGCTGGTGCTTTTTCTTATTAATAATAGGTCTAAACAGTGTGTTTTACCACAGACAAGCTTTTCCTTCACTGTACGGGACTGTGGTGGCCCAGTGGTTAAGGTACTGGACCAAAAAGTCCAGGGTTCAAATCCCACCTCTGCCAGGCTACCACAGTTGGGTCCCTGAACCAAGACCCTTAACCCACGATGGCTTATGTTGTAAGACTGTATGAATTGAAAGTCGCTCTGGATAAGGGCGTCTGCTAAATGATATAAATGCAAATGTACTGGGAAGAGAAAATGTTTAATCAAAATTAGCAAAGATACCCTCTGATTGTTATTCTGAGAATAACAATGCACATTTTATTTAAACAACAAAAAAACTTTAGTTCATTGCAGTTACTCCAAACAGAGTTTTGAAATAGTAAATAAAATGTTGTTCCTTAGTCTCTAAGGATTACGTATACTACATAACTGAGTGAAAACATTTTTTAATAATTCCAAATAATTTGTGCTTTTCGTGTTGAAAAATTTAAACAGCACAAAACGTCAGTCTGCTGCAGATTACTGAAAGTTTTAAATAATGCTGCCGTGTGGTACAAGTTTCATCAGATTCCAGTTGCAGAATGGATAATGTGCATATCGGAGCATAGCACCCTCTGGTGTTCAAGAAATGAAACTGCATTACATAGAGTAATAAAACAAGAATGCCTGTGATATTGTGTATCTCAATGCATTGTGAATGTAGTCTAATAAAATGACAGAAATAAATCTGTTTGGTCATTATAGCGTTGGTAACTGGTCTAAATCACATATCACTTTCAGGATCACGTTGTAACTGTAAGGGACTTAACCAGGCTTTACCTTTTGAAACTAGAGAATATATTCAAAAATACTCCAGTCAGTGCTAGGCATTGCAGATACAGCCATTCGAATGTGCGTGAGGTTTCTAAAGGTGAGCTTTCAAGCTGGTTCAACCACACAAGCTTCATTAAGACATTTTTGTGCAGTTGTTATACTTTCAGATTTGTCAAATGCCCTTGGACGTCCAAATTCCAAAAGTCACATTTGCTGTCTGTGTACAGGGCACAGCTCTTTGGTAATCGTCATTCGTGACACATGCAGAGATAACAAACACTTTATTCTCATGATTGACACCTGGTTAATAGAAATGAATGAGTTTTTAAACATGGAATGGGATTGGTGCTCCTGGGTATCCGTAATGCTAAGGGTGCCACGAGGGCTTTCCTCGGTTGTGTTGGTGGCGGTAGTCTAGTACACAATCTAATCTTGTTGCGATTTTTTTCGAGGAGCCCGTATGAGGGAGAGAGTCGAGAAGAGGTCAGCAGGTGAGAAAACAAATGTCAGAAAATGATTATATCGTTTCCTGATCGGATGTAATCAGTAGATTATTACTCATAATTGACTTGGTGGTGTTGTTAATTGGCGTATTGCCTCTAGTAGCCAATCAGAATGTGTGTGTGTGTGTGTGTGTGAGAGTGAGTGAGAAATGCTACTTCTATTATTTTTTTTGTCTGACTAATTGTTCTTATAGACCGTTTTTAATCAAAGGTAAATGCCATGGTCTATACCTTCCTTTCACCTTTTCCTTTTACACACATGCATAATCATTTTCATGTTCTGTATTGACTCATAACTAAAAATTACCTTGGGCTACAGTAGTAGTTGCAGTTAAAATTAAGTGCTTGACATGGATATGGTCAGACAGCATGCTTAGAGTTCATATGTGCGCCTGTGTGTAGGGGTTTTAGACTTCCATATAGTCTGTCAGAGGAGGTACTGGTAAGGGTGCATAATAAATAAATCTCTGTGGCATATGAGACACCTGTGTGTCAGCTTCCAAAGTGATGAACAAGCCACAAATACAAGTAGTGCACTGTTCAGTGCAAACAGGTCTCTTCTTGATGATTTAAGAGTGCTCGGGCCCAGAGCATGTAAGGCATTGTGAGCGCAAATTCAAGAGGGAGTGGGGAGGGAGGAGCAGAATGTGCTTTCACCATAATGGCGCTGGGGTGGAGTGGGTCTAACGACTGAGGGTTGATCCTCTAAAGCATTGTTACTTATACAAGACATGGGTGAATATTAATTCATTAAATAACTTTGGAGAGCAAATCAGATATCAGGCAGCAATCACAACTCCAGAGATCCCTGGTTTCACTCAAAGTCTGGATTCCACCTGTGTGTTCAAATTATTCCTGTGTGTATAAAATTGTGCATCTTGTGCAGGTGGTAGTAATGTCGGGCTGCTGCAGACTGCGCTGCACAAGGATGATAGACCCTTTGATGAACAAAATGTCTAGCATCACTTGCAGTCAGAAACGAAATTCGTTTGACCAGATGACACGTCATGAACGGTCCAGTTTTTGTCTTTTCACCCACTGTAACCGGACAACTTTGTGAACAGATGTGAGCAAAAGCCTCTCTGCTGATATCAAAGGCTATTCTTGCCTGGAAGTGACATGGTTTTTAATGACATATCATGATCATCCCTGATGCAGCGCCATCTGCAGGAGCCTGAAGTTATTACATCCTTAATCATTTATACTTCCTCCTTGAACAGTTTGTCCAGGGATTATGTGTTCTTCCATTGTCCTTGAGGGGTTTCTCTGGGTACACTGGTGTCCTCCCACTTTCCAAAGACATGTTAGGACATGTAAAGTGTTCCTAACGTGTGTGTGTGTGTGTGTGTGTAAGAGAGAGAGAGAGAGAGAGAGAGAGAGACTGCAATGCAATAATCCGTGGAGCCGTGCCGTGGTTTGGAGCCTGCTCTTGCAACTCTGAAATTAATTAAGTGCATGTGAATGAAAACTAGATTCCCAATTGGTTCAAATCATGTGCTCTTTTGCAATTCCTGGTTCTCCCACCATAAAGACACTTCTAAGACCGTTACAGTATAAAGTCTTAAAGCCCAGAAACAAAGAACCACTGCAACATATGACGTCCATCATACGACGTCTGGATTATTGTCTCCTTTTTTTCTCCACTTTCTTCCGTCTCGGCATCTGCCGTTTTTTCCTCCAGCGCCCCCAATGATCTTCTCTATCTTTCTTTTATTTCATCCCTACCTTTTATTAATTGTGGTGTACCCTTTACCCACTGTCTTCTTCTGCTTTCATATTTCTGTATCCTCCTCTGTGTTTCTCCCCATCGCTGTTTCCAGGTCTATGCTGAGTAGCGCGGATAAAGCGGAGAAAACCGGTGTAGGAGGAGGGACGCTCGGCTCAGGCGGCGGAGACGAAAACAAGGACTCCCTCTCTTCTTCCCCAAGAGACGGCACTCCGCCACCGTCGGCTAAGGACAGCTCCAAGCCACGCTCGCTGCGCTTCACCTGGAGCATGAAGACCACGTCGTCTATGGAACCCAGCGAGATGATGAAGGAGATCCGGAAAGTCCTGGACGCCAACAGCTGCGATTACGAGGTGCGAGAGCGATACATGCTCCTCTGCATGGCCGGCAACCCAGCCCACGACGACTTTGTCCAGTGGGAGATGGAGGTCTGCAAGCTACCCCGACTCTCCCTCAACGGTGTGCGCTTCAAGAGGATCTCGGGCACTTCCATCGCCTTCAAAAACATCGCCTCCAAAATAGCCAACGAGCTCAAACTCTGAGCGGCAAAGCTGCAGAAGATTAGACGGGTAGTGACGTAGGGGATGTAAGACCACTGAAGCAGGGCATGAGAGGGAGCTAGGAGAGCTTAGACGGTTTCGAAGACGTCTACGTTGATGAGCTGTACAGGGGTGCTTCACGTTGATGTCAGGAGTGAGAGGAAGTGCTGTGTTATGTCGATTTTGCTGGTTTCAGGATCACTAGCATTTACTCTCCATTTATCAATCCAGAAAGGGTTCGCAGGAAATGTTTTCATTGTCAGTAAGAACCGAGGCTGGATGAACTCCCGTGAGTGTTTGAACTTCAGCTGCTCTCAAAGCCACTGGGAAACCAGACAGTTTAGTCGTAACTGAGGACATTTTCCTTCGGATTACTGTGTGGATTGATGCCAGCGTCTGCCTACACACTCTCGTTCAATGTTTCTTCCTTTCAATCTATTTAGTGAGGTTAAGCTCCATCAGAACACGATATAGGGCCAATGCTTGAATTCTGTTCATCGGATGGTGTGTTACGGTTCAGGTGATTTCGTTGTTCATTGGCTGGGTAGGTAGTAACGTGTTGCACTGGAATGGGTGTATTTCTGTTGCCCCCCCCTCCCTTTTTTAAACTTAAATGTATGTCAATGTTGTATCAGTGGTCATGGATTAATGTTAAACTTGGGACACTTGATTTCTCGTGCTTTCATTCTCATGCCTTGCTCTAGTGAATAACAACAGCAGACTCCGGCTGATCTCCTTCGTCTCAGACGTACTGTTTAAACAATGATCACTGGAAGAGACGTGACGACTGCGTGCCCTGCATCAGCACAGCCCTGGCATTGTGGAACTGACATCATCTGCAAATTCTACTCCCAAATCCCAGGTCACCTCACACTTGCAGTGGCTGTCGAGCTGGTAGCAAACAAAATGAGCCCCATCATGACTGAGCATTAAGCTTATCCCCACGTGACCGTGTGAATCTGTCCGAATGTGTGGTAAGAGAATGAATACATGGAACCAGAAGGCTGCTTTTGGGTTGTTCCTTCCTGCAGTGATTATAATAAGTAGAAGCAAACCCAAGAGTACTAAGCATCAGAATCAGATGGATTTGTTGGCTACTTCTTATTGCTTGTTATTCTCATTTCCTGATATTCTCAAATAGGCATTACTGCAGACAGCTGAGAAAGGTGTGTGAGAGTGTGTGAGAGTGTGTGAGAGAGTAAGAAATGGAATGCGTGAATAGAAACTGCTTGGTTGAGCTTTCTGTTTCATCACTAAGCTGTACATTTTGCATGCATCCTGTTGCTGACATGGGTACACACTCCATCACTATTGAGGCAGTAGGGGGCGCAGTAGACTCCTCCAATGCTATGAGCAGTTCGTGGGACACCTGTTTATATCTTTTCCGAATATTTCTTTTTAAGTGTCACGTTATTTGCAGTTCTATGAATGATTGTTGTCTAAGGTGCTGGGGATCCAAATGTCATTATCTATTAATATAATTTTACTTCAGGGTTGATTTTTATTTCCTATTTTTAATTGCTGTAATTTTTAATAATTTTCTCCGTCAGAGCCGAAAGTTGTCAGGGATCAAGAGGAGCGATTTAGAACTCCAACTGTACATTTATTTGGTGCAGAGATGATTATGATAGTAATAAAAATAATTAAAAATCAATCAAGTTTGCGTCTGGACTGCTTTGCGTACTCTCGTCGGCCACTTTGTCTCTACACTCATTTTCCCTATTCGTTCTAAAACTACAGACTGTAGTTCATCCGTTTCTCTCCATACTTTGTTCGTCCCCTTTACTGTGGATCAAACGCAGCAGTGCTGCTGGAGTTTACTTAATGCAGCCCAAGGCACATCTACTACTTACAAAAATTATAGGCGATTTTAAAATGAATTAATAAGCAATTAAATATTGAATTCTTGTGAGCAGTGTATATCGTTTCTTGCATATCAGATACAGCAGCTCATCCTGTTGTTGCACCGTTTGTTTATCATCCTATAATCCATCAGCCGTGCTTACAGGATGGTGACGGATGGGCATTTTTGTTACTGGAATATTTTCGTTCTGCCACACAGATTTTTAATAACTCCAGCAGCACTGCTGCGTCTGATCCGCTTCACATCACCCAAATACGGTAGTGGTGGGCCTGATGATTTGAGAACGCAGTAAAGGAGACAAAGTATATATGAGAAATGTATCTGTAATTATAGAACTACAAAATGCATTCATGTGGTAAATGGAGTTAATAAAATGTACACAATGTAAACAAATTAGGTGTACCTAGTGTGATGGCTGCTGAGTGTACTTCAGCCTTTTCTCCATTTGATCAGCTAAACGCAAACAAAAAAGACGATGACTTTGGTCATTTGACTTTATTCTAAAAAATATCTTTAAAAAAAACAACATACACAACCAAACCCAAGTTCACCTGTAAACATTTCTTGTACGTAGTTTTGGTGAAAAAAGGTAACTGGCACAAGCTTTCAGTTTTAGCGTTACAATATCTTGAATCTTGCCTTTAAGCATACGATAATGTATTTCAGTTTTATGCAAGAAAGATCAAGTATCTTGGGTTGTTTAGTGCTTCAGTCTTCCACTAGTACTAAATTCAACTACCTATCAAATAAAGCAGACTCAAACTGTCACTACATTTTATTCTGAACAGGGCTGTCGAAGTGACAATTTAACAAAATCGTCAGTGCAGTTAATATTTTTTTTTTCTGCTTGACCCTGTGAAGAACCCGTAGTTATGGCCTGCAGCCAAAATGGTCCTGGCTTCACTATTACTTATGTACTACATAGAGGGGGGGGGCAAACAATTTTGGTCATTTCCTTACTTGCCTTGTTCATTCCCAAACACACCGTCGCACAGCACACCTGCCGTTCCTTCTAAAAGTACCTAATGACAAATATTTTGGATTAAAGAGGTGCTGTTCTGGTAATCACGACACCTCTGCAGAAACTCTGTCAGGAAGTCGCAACGAAACGTGAGGCAGCAAACTAAGTAAGATGATCACTATGAACATTTAACAATGTAGTCAGTGGAATCTTAGAGTCAAATTGGAGCGAGCAAAAAAAATAAATGCAACACACAACTAATTCTAGTACTACATGGCTGTTTGATGGAAGTGCAAGAACAAATACCTGTTCCATGACTCCCTAGGAACGTCAGGTGACTTCTTCCATGATAGTTTGAAATGTTCTTGCTGTTACCATGGAGATATCTGCAATTCAGCTGTCAGGGCATTTCATTATAATCCAGTGTATAAAGTTTTTAAGAAATTACGATTCCAGTACTAATAACGCTCTATCAAAAGGAGATTTCCTGTGACTGATACTGACACACACAGGTGTGCACATGTTTCTGCGACCTGATTTGAGGTATATCATTAAAGCTGATTCCTGCTGGCCTTGGTGTGGTTAGCGGTCTTTTTCTTGGGTAACACTGAGGTTATTGGATGAGCGAGATAATTGCGTGTGGGGACGTGCCTCGGTCGGATTGTGCTGCGTTGACTCATTTACCTGTCGAACACGGTATTATTGACTCATCCTGTGCCTGAGGAACTGCATAAAGGTATTTATTGAATCCCCTTGCCAGCTGTACACTAGACAAACCCCCGATCTGAAATCAGTTCCCCTAGTATCTTTAATATGACCCCTCTGATTCCTGCTACTGAAGCTGGTCCAAGATGAGCCGATCTCAATCAGTGCGAGTGCTGCGGCTCCACTTTGACCCCCACCAGCGAGGGAGGCATCTGCGTGCTGGGAGCTGCAGAAGAGCTGGAGTTCCTCAGGTTGCTCTGGTGGTGGGACGAGGCCACCGTGGGGCGGATGAGCGGCGGTGGAGGGTGGTTGTGCGGTGTTCTTGTCTGAAGGGGGCGTGTCTGGAGGGGAGGAGGCTGGCGCAGCAGGCTGGGGGGAGCGCTGGGGGGTGTGGGGCGCAGTAAGGGTGGGGGCTGGGTAAGTGGGGGAGAAGGTTGGCTCGAACTGGAGACACTGGCTGCTTCAGAGGAGGGAACTGGGCTGCCAGAGTCTGCAGGGGATGCACTGTCCATCTTCACCTGCACAAGAAACAGATATTTTCTAACTTACTATCTTACTAGTGGACGATAGGACCTCTAATCAACATCACTATATTAATACATCACCTCAATTAATTAACAATTATTTTGAGTTAGTGGTGGTGTTGGTTTTCTCTTTATAGTTCACTGAGCAGGTTAAATATACTCAAAAATTCAAATGGATTTCTTTCTAAGGTATCTTGTTTTGTTTTTAAAATAACTGAAGGCATCAAACAGATTTGCTATTTATGGTTATTTATTGGATATTTTAACCAAAGTTGTACTATATAAGATCCGGATTAAGTGTGACAATGTAGAGGTTTCTGGTCCAGATCAAGTGAACCGAACGACGAGTACAGATGCACCCTTATATATTATATACAGTAGCTGCAGTAGTTGAAACATTCAGATAACATTTAACATATAACATTTCTCACCTCATCCTCATCCAAGCTTCCTGCTTCCCCGTTCAGGTCCTTCAAGTCCTCGCTGCTCCCCCGCAGCACTTCCTGTTCTGCCTGCCACTCTCGCAACACTTCCTCCAGACTGAAGCGCCGTCTGTAACTAACAAAGAACTGACTCACTTGACTCGCTGTCTTGTTCCCAATCACGTCAGCTATGGCTGCAAAGTCTTTTCCATATCTCCTGATAGCTAAATAAAATCATATAAAACATCATATTACCATCACAATTATTTAATTTCATTTTATTAAGATAATACATTTATCTGTGGCATCGGACATATGATTGCATATAATACAACTTACCCTGTACAGCCAGGAGCTGCTCCTCAGTAGACCAGCGGGAGTTAATTTTAGGTGTTGGCTGAAAAAAATGCACATGTACATTTTTTACTTCTATAACCTTAAAGAAAACTGCATAAACAACAAAACTAAATAACATGAAATCCGTGTATCACATTACTAGGTCTAATCATCAAAAGTAACCAGATTTAGAATACATTAACAGGTAAACATTCAGAAATATGCAGTACCTCTGCTGGTCGCATGACAGCAATCCCATCTGCCAAACTGCGCTTGAGAACGCTGTTCGTTTGCTTGATGGTTTGAACCTGTGAGAGAATTGTTCGAGTTTGCATGTGAGCAGATGTGTACGAGTCCAACTCATTTCTACGTATAATCCTGATTTAGCTCCGTTGAATTTATCAAACTCAGGAGTTTAACATATTCCGTGTGTATATATGTACATATTATATATAGACTAGCCTACCTTAAACATGACACACTTAACTACAATTTATTGTATAATATGTAAAGTTTGTAACGTCCTGAATATCTCATGTCATATATTGAATCCCAAAAAAGTGAGAAATAAAACCGATTATTATCGAAACCATGATTTTTCCTCACTACATTTCCCAGAGTTCATCATACCAGCCACGTGACTCCCTACATCACACACTGCTGCACAGTCCCCTGCTAATGAGGAACTCCTTGTGGAAGGCAGAGTACTGTACAGCATACTACATACATCTACAGAACCCTAACTGAACATGCATATGGCAACAGTGGCAAGGAAAGATACCTGGTGAAGACCAATACTCCTTGTTAAAGTAATGCAAGTAAATAATCCATTTATATGGTTATACTACTCACAAACATTAGGATATTTCAACAATTTCTAACTGTTGTTCGCAGCATAGTTATAATAAGCTAACAATAAGCTAAAAATAAAATATAATATAAACTAGAATTCACGGATACCAGTATACTGTGCTCATGTACTCGTACTCGTCAAATTACTCCGATATATGGCACCTGATACCAATTTACAGCAACGCAACGGAGAGCAGGTAGGAGAAGAAGCAATGTCAGCAGTTTGGAAATATTTTAGCATAATGTTCAGCACATCTGAATGCCAAACGCTGCAGGCACATGATGTAGGTTTCATTTTGTTATAGTCGGAAAATTAGGAACAGCTTATGAAAATAAAACGTTTTGAAAGTCGTTCTAAGAACTGTATTATACTCAATGTAAGTACTGTTACCCGGTACGACAAAATGCGGTAACGGTGCATCCTTAGTATAAACTACTCTATAATAAATTTGAGAATACAACATTATGAAGGATACCATTAAAAAAAAGATAAGTGTATTTAATATATACACATAATAATAATAATAATAATAATAATAATAATACGTATAATAAAACAGAGAAGAGATTGAGTAACTACCAACTCTCAAGCTTCCTTCTAACATTTGGGCAGTTTTCCCCTTATCATTGCCCTAGGTTTGCTCAAATTATGGTTTTGCAAAGGTGCTTTGAGCCAATGATCCGTTTTCAAAAGAGAGCTATATCTTATTGATTTAATTCTTTGGAAAACAGATCATTGGCTTTGACTCGACTCGCACTAATTACCTGTCTTTTAAGAGATACCAGCTGAGTATCAAGCTGCCGGCTAGAGACGGTTCCTGACTCGGTGGTAGCAGACAGGGAAACTATATCATCCTGGTCCAGATGCATGCCTTTCGGGGGTCTCCGGCGTGCCCTCAGTGGATGGTGCCGGTATTGAGCCCCCTGGCTCTCCTTGCGTATGGGGCCTGACCTCCTCTCACTGCCTCCTCCCGCACCTGAACTCTGCTTGCTCTGAGAGAAAGACCACAGTCAGGACGCCAAACACAGATCCTCCTTTTATGCAACCAAATGATAAGTTTATATTTAGCATGAAACTTTTTACTTTCATGTAAAACAACAGTTAATGAACCTTTATATTGGAATACCAGAGCATGTGCTCTAGTAAACATAAGCATTTATATCAAATGAATAAATAAGCTTAACACTGATGAGGCTGGGGGACAAAAACAGAACCTCAATTCCAGCAACCATTTGCTCCTTACACTTTACTTTTGCTCCCTGCATGTCAGAAAGCCTTACAAAGAGACATAATTTTAGATCAAAATAAATGTTTAGCCTGTTGAATAATACTTATATGGCTTATTGATGAGAAATAGTAGACAGTTGAGGGCAGTTAACAGAATCATTTCTGTCCAATTGCTGGCAGAGATTAAAAAGACAACACACAAGTGCAATTTCGTTTTCACTCCTATCCCAACTTCTTGTTCCATACAAGAACACCTAAATAGGTCTGTGATGGTGAATGTTTACATCACCACCATACATGGGCAAGAAATAACTGATGAAATGTTCATGTCTCACCTCTTTCTTTGTGACAATCTCAAAGTCACTGTCACTACCCGCCTCTCCTTCCTCAATGTCATCATTACTGCAATACATAAAATTAATTAATTAATTCATGTCTCTTCACGTTCCGGTTGCCATCTTTTCGTTTCCTGAAGTCCCTCCTTCACCCTCCCCCTTTCTTCTCACCTGTCATCTTTCTCCCTCTTGCTAACAAGTTTGCGAGCTTGCCGGTCCATGACACTGGTACGAGTCCTAGTCTTCTTCCACGAGTAATAATACTTCACTAAACTGGAGATCAGCTTATCAGGCAGCTTAAAAAATAATAATCAAATAAAACAGAAAAGAAATTACAGACATAATCATAATGACACTATAACACCACCTTCAAACAATCACTTTTTAACATAACTGTTGCAGTGACAGTCATATTTGTCTTCCTCTGATGCATTTTTGATAGATTACAATATTGCAGACAGATAGATTTACCAGTTGGTTAAAGCCAGATACCATTTTAGCTGACACTGATGCATGACATTTTTAACTGGGTGCTCGACTGAATACAAATATTGCACATTTGCGATTAGTCCATCATATTTTAAATATGAAGATAGACCGGTGTATGAAATACGCATTAATTAAATGAAAACTAAATGTTTATGGTTAGCTTATTCTTAAGTTTGTTGTGCCCAGTCAAGGTGCAGTGGTATTAAAAATGTATGGCTCAGCAGGTAGGGATCTGGGTGCGAGTCCCAGCAGTCCCTCCCAGTGGGGTCGAGCAGCGTGTGCATGATTGGCTTTCTTACTTTGTACTCGCACACAGACCTTATAATACGTGTATTCATTTTGCCGCACACTGATTTTCAGTTTCCCGTTTTCCATACTCAAGTCCAACTCACTCGAGCCATGCCCGAGCACCCCTTTATACCGAGCGTAGTTTAACATGTCACTGAACTGATACGATAACACTAATCAAACAAACACCTGGGTGCAGAACAGCTTGCCTAGTCTGAGTAAAACCTTGCTCAGTGTGGCATCTTATCTCAAAGTGGTTCGGACGGGTTGATGGTTCCAATTTCTCTGTATATTGTACCTGCTACAATGTATATGTGACAATAAACTCAATCAATCAATCAATAACGAGGTGGGGGGATTCAAGTCCACAGTTCATAGTCCAGTATCTTAACCATTGTGCTACCACGGTCCTCCAAGGATTAAAATGTGAACCGTTGCTTGATTAAAAATCAAATGTTTCTAAGGACAGTTTGGCTAAACTGTAGCCAAAATGGAATAATAACAAAATATTTTCATCAGATACGGAACTGAATTGGTTTAACGACAGCAGGCTTTGTTTAAAAACAGCATTAACCACTGCTGGTTAGGAGTGAATCATTTGCTCCCCTGTTGGTCATGATCCAGATTACCAAAAGCATAAGCATTTTCTAAAGTGATATACAGTGTTCCTTCGCCACTTCATGGTTCACCTTTCGCAGACTGCATGGCTGGTTTTCAAAAAATATTAATGGAAAAAATATATGGCGGATTTTCGCTGTATCGCGGAACTTTTACATTAAAAATATCACAATTTATACAAATATATTAAAAACATTCATTCAAACAATACAGGAATGTTATAAATCATAAAATATTAGGATTTACAGTAAATAGCTGTTGTATCTATTCAGTGTGTAGGATATGAGGTGCTGTAAGCTCGGTACAGACGGAGCATGTGTGATACGAGAGTGATGTATGGAGTGT
>JAUZST010009305.1:0-13063 GCA_034779995.1 Parotocinclus haroldoi
CTCTCTCTCTCTCTCTCTCTCTGTCTCTCTCTCTCTCTCTCTCTCTCTCTCTCTCTCTCTCGGTCTCTCCCTGTCTCTCTCTCTCTCTCTCTCTCTCTCTCTCTCTCTCTCTCGGTCTCTCTCGGTCTCTCTCGGTCTCTCTCACACTCCCACACTTAAACACCATCTCCAACGTGTACCGGAATGACAAGGATCGCTTGATGTCTGATTCCAGAACCTACTGATTGCGGAGCTGCCATTAGAGGAGGCCTCTTAAAAGCAGCAGGGTCATCATAAGGCTGCCGGCGTCAGATCTGTATCCCACAGTGATTACATGCCTGGCATTGTCTTCCTGTTAGTCACTGTCATTCAGCATAGTTATGACTTCGTATGAAGACTCAATCGCCCAGTGTCAGTTTTGTAATTCAGTTACGTAACGCCTGCCTCATCCTGAACTGGAATGCAAAACATGGGCCAAAGGTGAGGTTTGGAATAATTGTGATCTCCCTGAGGACGCCTTGTTGTTCACACAAGGTCACACACGTCCGCGAAGGCTTGTAACCCGTTCCGACCGTTTAGCCTTGTCAAAGAAAGCGTTTGCATAATTCATCTGGGTTTGAATATTTAATTATGCGTTTTTGTTTACGTTTAGAGTCAGATCCCTGGTGTCTTATCTCCTAACTTAAACCAGCGTAGCTCCTAACTAAGGAAAGGGTACTGGATCGTCTCTTGAACGGCAGTAAGAGTTTGTATTATTTATGTATTATACTGTGCTCACCTTGTTAGGAAGCCTTGTATTTAAACTCACTTAGGCTTTATAGCCTGCAGCCTACCTTATGCAAATATCTTTTTTTTTTTTTTTTTTTACAGAGAACTCTGTGATGATGGATAGAGTGTAAGATAAGACGAAAGTAAACAGCAGCATGGCGCTACAGGACAGATTGATTTTGACAATCCAGATTACTGAACGTCTCTGTCAGGGCTGGTTAGCGGTGATTACACAAGTTTTACGCTTGCTACGTACGATACACTTACTCGGACGGAATAATCTGCCGTTTTTTCATAACTTAAGACGAACAAACAGCAGACAAGAAATGCTAGGGTATGATAAACAATCCTGGAAATATGTGAACGGGAGATCACGTATTCAGTTCATTTTTGATTTGCACATTTAATTTCGATTTTCTCGCTGCTTCAAGAGTGCGAGTGTTGCGAATTTAGACTGGAGATTGGCTTTAATAAACAAGTGGCACGGGCTTAAATGATGTACAAACGCTCCTGGTTTACAGTTTAAACCTCTGAGTCGAGGATTTTGAATTTTTCCCGAGCACGTCTCACGCGTTGTGATCCTCTGTTTCATGTCGTATTCATGACTTCAAAAACATACAAAATAAGCTTTATTTTAAGGACTTTGCAAAACTGTAGTTCAATGGAAGTGTTTAAGCATGTTTAAGGGGTAAACGCATACGTTATAATATGTACAGTTTATATTAAACGCTTCCTTTTGCGATCAGGATTCAACTCACGATGGATTTGCTGGAAGCTAAACCTGCATTTTCCCAAAATAAGGAGATATTAGCTCGTTTGTATTGTTCCATAAAGGGACCATCAGGCACACAAACTTCTCAAAGCTGTTGTGTTTGTGTTTGGTCTGTGTTTAAGCTGCTTCCCCCGTGTCATCACCTGGACCCACGAGCCCTGCAGCCGGCCGATTCCTCAAAGCTGCACCTGAGGGCCTTCTCGACCCAGATGGGATTGTTTTTCAAATGCAGTGACATGACTTGTGTGTATTTCGAAGGCTTTATCTTCACGGCACCGGCAGCACTTTATAGCCTTATTGTGTCCCTCTCGTTTTCTGGAAGCTGTAAAGCATCCGTTAGTTAGTAGACCCCACGAGTCCATTTGAGTCCCTTTATCACTCTTGAGAATGAATCGCGGGGATTTTTTCTTCTAACACACGTTAACATCTCCTAATTCCAGCTCCCATGTTCTGAACACGCAGGTTTCGGGAATGCCACCGAGCAGCCATTCGGGTGATCCAGAGAATGCGCTACTTTGTCGCCAGAAAAAGATTTCAGGTGAGACGGTTTTATCTCCGATGTTTATCTGAAGTGCAATAAATCATCTTTTGACCAGTGAACTTGTGCGGGGCTAGTTTTAGAAAGAGCTGCACCCTTGTCAGTAAGTGCGCCGTTTTTACATATCGACATGCAAATATGAGTTTAGGAGCCAATGTCCACGGGAGCTTTAGTTATCAGTGATTTAGTTAAGAAACTAATGTTTGTAAGGGTAATATTGAACATTTTCCCTATCCCTATATACAGTGAAATGATGAATTATGCAGCTGAACCGATGACAGGTCCTGTAACTCTATCTGTGCTCAGAGGGAACTCCAGGCTCTGGGCGTTTGGAAGCTCGGTAATGGGGTCAGATCGCTTATCAACATAATGTGAGCAATTACAAAATGTAATTAACTAGAATTGAGGTTTAATGTCTCTCCCGATGCCTATTGGAGAGATGAACTCGAGCTAAAGAGAGAGTCTGGTTCTGATTTACGCATATCATACCCAGCCACACACACACACACACACACACAAACATCTGCGTCAAAGTCAGGAGTGTATCCTCCACACCGTTCCCTCCTCTCACATTAGACAGTCCTGC
This sequence comes from Parotocinclus haroldoi, assembly GCA_034779995.1. Taxonomy (NCBI): domain Eukaryota; kingdom Metazoa; phylum Chordata; class Actinopteri; order Siluriformes; family Loricariidae; genus Parotocinclus; species Parotocinclus haroldoi. The sequence continues at coordinate 2,644 of JAUZST010009305.1, forward strand.
CCTGTTTTCTGTTGCGCTTTCTTTCATTGTCCTCCTTCCTTCTCGGTGTCCTTTAATTTGCCTTCGGCTTACCACACGTCCAAGCCTCTGAAATCCCCTCACCCCGCCCCCCTCTCCACCTCTCACACACTCGTGCGACGCCGAACACACAATCGTGACTGTGTGTTGGATTTTGCACTGACGAGATCCCTGACTCATATTTGCTCTTCTTTGAACACACTGGCTCTGGTTTGGATTAGGAGACGTGCAAATGTTTGCTTTTTGTTTTTTTTTTTTGTTTTGTTTTGTTTTTTTTTTGTCTGGCTGTCCTGCCTGAGCAATCGAAGCCTCGTAACAAGCATGCGACTTCCCACATTCTCCACATGTTCCTCACCGACTTCAAATGGACTCAAACAACTAAGGGTGTCGGAGTACAGGAATTATCAGGTTCAAAAGCGAGGAGTAAGCCCGAGCGCTTGATCAATATGAAGGTTTGGCGTCGGCAGATGTGGGTGGCTTTTACTTCAAAGCTGCACTCTTGAGATCTTAGCCTGCTTTGATGAAGGGCTGCTCCAAATGGCGGGCATGGGAGGGAGGGGTGTTGATGGTTCATGCAATATGATTTTATTTTGTAGGTCTTACATGTGTGCTGCTTTAATGATGTGATGTGGTCCAATTTAGTAGCTGTTGCATTTAATGCTGTTTAAATCTGTAAATAACCCCAAGACTGCGACACGACTTTGGGTTTTATGACCGTCATCACCATTTATCAGCGCGTTGTTTTTCAGTACAAATCGTAAACACAAGTGTATAAAAGTCTCTGGACGAGAAAAGGGGTCAGCTTATAAAGGGAGGTCAAACTAAAAAATGACCACCGTGGCCTGCAGAAGCTTTTTTTTCTGATTCTTTTCTCCTGACTGTGTTCAAATTAAGAGTGATGGACAAACTAGGTGAATGTGCCATGTTCATGTTCTTAAAGAAAGTTAATCAAATATAAATTTCTTTGAATTTTCCCTAAAGGAGGCCTTCAGTTTGGAAATTGTATCTGGACCACTCCCTTGCCTGCAGCATGTGACACTGACCCAGCCCCCATTTTCAGAGTGTCCCCTGTAATTTGGAATCCTCTCAGGCTGGCCGATGAGACCAGATGAAACCGAAGGGTCGTCCCTGGTCTGCCAGGATATGAAGCTTAGCACCACAAATTACCCTCTGGCCAAATGAGGTCCAAGTTGCACCCTTTCAGGCCTAGCCCTGGGTTCTGGGGTCTGACAGACCAGATGTCAAAATCAAACTTGTTTCTCTGGCTAGTTTTACAGCGGCGCATTGTCTCAAAGCAGCGTCATCAGTTTAGGTTATTTTCTATTGTGTGTGGTCAATCTCAGAATAAGTAAGCCAAGGAAAGAAAAAAGCAACATTGTAAAGAAGAAACCTTTTGAGAATAAAGATTTAATCTTACCTTGGGTGACTTAAATATATTAGAATAAACCTAAATAGATTAATTAAGTTTAGAGTAATAGGCATGTCTCTTCTGTCTCACTAAGTGTGGTCATGTGGTATTTTTGTGTGGGGTTTTTTTTGGCCCTCCGCCCTGACCCTGTTTGTGTTCGTTTGCAGCAAGCACGTAAACCCTACGATGTCAGAGATGTGATTGAGCAGTATTCCCAAGGCCATCTGAACCTCATGGTGCGCATCAAGGAGCTTCAGAGGAGGTGGGAGTGTGCCCTCAGAAAGCCGAACTGTCTCTGAGATAAATGCTCTAGCTCTAATAGCTCTGGAGGATTTAGCACTAAATCCTCACTCCCCGGTATAATCATCTACAAATTAAGATACTGTACGTCATGCACTCTTTATCTGCCCTCCATAGACTGGATCAGACTTTGGGGAAAATGTCCTTGTTCCAGACAAGTTCAGGTAGAGTGTATCTGCTGAATTATTGTTATAATGAGTGCTGTTTATTTATCAGACTTAAAAAAGTACGTCCATACGCTTTGTGTTTGGGACTGGAGCTACACATCTCAATTAGACGTCTTATCTCCTTTCCGTAAATACATGCCCCAAACTTGGTGCAGTAGCTTCAAGACGGCAGAGTTAAGCCTCATGATCTTATAACAGTGTTTTTTTTTCCAGTGGTAGTTTGTCATTGCGATTTAAAGCACAAATCGGAATCCAGACACAAAGGGCCACTTTGGAAACGCTAAAGCCGAGCAGGTTTTGGATCGTGGACTAAAATAGAAAATGAAACATTTTCCTGAATAACTGTGTTTGATGGTTGGTCTGTCTATATTTGGCATTTCTATTTTGTTCCCCAGAACGAGCCAAAGACAAAGGCACCAATACAATTGGCTCCAGACTCAACAGGATGGAGGAGAAGGTAAGCTCATGCATGTTTGTGGTCAACGTTCTAAATTTAACGTGGACGACCTTGTTTTTTGTGCCGTTGTGAATCGATAGGGAAAAGCCATGCTTAGCGTTTCAGATACGCCACATATTTTCGCTATCAGAATGCCCACAGTGAGATTTGTCCAACCTTCAGATGTGCAGCTTTCGGGAGGCAGATTTCGGGAACAAACTGAAAAAATATTTTCTCCTCATGACGTTCTTGATTCTTTTCCTATCCGTACACAGAGCAGAGCAGATGAAACCAATAACGGGTAAAAAAAACTAAACAAAACAAACAATTCAAAGTGCAAATCTCCAGCGCATATCCATAAGGAACGATGTAAACGGAATGAATCCCTTCCAGACCCCCTGGAATTCCACCCTGTTTAAGGCATTTTCAGCCATTTCGGCGAGGTGGTCGAGAACCATGTTTTCAAAAACATGAACACGGTTCCATCTTTGTTGCAAGCGAATACATTTTTTCCTCTGGGTTGCTTCTGCGTCGCAATTCCCTCACATGCTTATGGTTAGAATTACAGTATCCATCATGAGCATCTGAGGCTTAAATCTGAGGTGAAGTCATTCAAACTCTCCCGTTTTAATCTTGTCTTTTTTTTGCATCGCAAAAAAAAAAAAAAGTGCTATGTGTTCATAAAGCTGTTTAGTGTCTAAGACGGACTGCGTTGTGAGTGCGTGGAGGGACGAGTTTGTGTATGGTTTTTTTTTTACCTTTGTGTTTGTTCCATAAGGAAACAATAAAAACGATTTGCTTAGCATACTGAAGTTACGGTTGGGGTGGTTGCTAATAAGCTACAGTTAGATTTATGTAAATGTAAAGACCCCATAAATATATTTTTTCCCAAATTGTGTGTGTCTCCGACTGAGACGGGGACTCGGGAGCTTTACAAACACTCTGGCTCTAAATCCCTTTACAAACACGTTTCAGCCCAGACATGAACTTCAGGGAAAGCACACACTTATTGACCTCCCTCACCCTCACCCTCACCCTCGCCGTCTCTCCACACACCTCTCAAATCGCTCATGTTTTTCCCCGGCACTTTCAGAATCAAGAAGGCTAGTACCCTCGTTTCACCTGTTAAACGCCGGAGTCACGACGTTTCTAGCTACAGGTTTCAGCTTTCTTTTCCGCTTGGATTTTGTGTAGTTAGCACATACGCAGTGATGACAGGATCCCGTCGTGACAGGATGCTCAGCCCCAAAAGCCTTTGCTCTTCTTCCCTCGGTGCACTGGTAAACAGGAAGCAGACAGCGTGTGACATAAACAGGAACAAATAGCTGCAGCGTTTTAGGCAAAAACAGCCGCCTCAGGCCTGCTCTCTGCACTCTGGTCTGCCACCCACAGTGACAGTAGATGGGACGTTATATGGGGAACGTATTGAGCAGTGTGCTGTTGTTCTTTGTGACCTGACGTTCAGAACCAGGGATAATATGAAAGCTAAATATTCGGCCAGATCCAAAGGGTGCCTGTGAATGAGGTGTTCGCGTCATGTCAGCTTGTAGACATCGGTTTTGTTTGACAATAGCCTTGCACAATCACTTTTTGGTTCTGCTGCATGGCTTTCAGAACCTGTTTCCAGCCTTATTTGCACACACAAGCATTCAAGTAATCAGCAAAAGGTTACAGCACAAACGGTAACAGTCTGAAAACGTGTTTTGATATGCACCAGCGTGATCTAGAAGGTGATTGGCTGTACCTGAGCAAGTTTATAACGGCTCTAAAGCTACTCATCTATAGACAGATCTGTATCTGCAAAAGTCTTAGGCCACCATTTAGATTTGATGATCCTAACGATATTTATCATATTGTCTGAAACAAACGGAAGCCTGCCGCGTGATTCATCGCTCCCCTGATCTACACTCCAATCTTAGTGAGCTGTAGAACCTCTCCGAACATCTTTTTGCTGCCACCCTTCCAAAAGCACCAGTGAGCAAGCTGCTTCATTAATAGTACTGTTTACGTACTGCTATAATAGATAAAAGGAGAAATAAAGCTGTCTGGTCATTACACCTGGACAAAATGATGATCTGTCTAATCCAATGGTGGCCTAAGACTTTTGCACAGAACTGGAGATTTAGTTGAGAGTCGAGTTGACTTTAATGCTAAAATTTCTATTCCTTGAAATGGCAGATAGCATGGGTAAGCGACACGCTTCGAGTCTAAGTGCTCTCAGCTGTAGCTGGTCATGGCCACCAGTCTCACTCGATTTGAGCCGAGTTTTTTGTGTCTCTGCGGTTGAGTGCTTGTGTATTTGTATATCTGTGTCTATGTGGGAGAGCTTGCTCGTGTTTACATGTGGAGTCCCATGCCATGTGCTGGATTGTCTCGCGTGTTTGTGAATGTGTTCGCCAGTGTGTGTCTTAACGCTACTTCGGCATAAACGATGTTGTTGGTCAGAGACGCTCGTCTGGCGATTTTTAATGGGGTGGAGACAGAATTGGCTCCAAAGGTCACGAGTACAGCAGTCTCCATCTCCTTACGCATCCAAACAAGTAAACACATGCCTGCGACTGGACTGGACAAATGATCCGGGTTAAAAACTGTTTGTGTGTGGTTTTATCTGTCTCAAATAGATGTGCGTCATTTGCAGTTTTTAAGGGGAACCATGTTTGCCTAGTGATCACAAATATTTAAAGGTATTTTATCACCTCATTAACTGATTAACAGTTTAGTTGGATTGAATCGTGTTTGATATCAGATGTGAACACAAACAAAATCCTTCGTTAAGGAGAGCCCGGGAGCTGAGTAATATCACAGACAGAAGGACATGAGTTCGATCCCACGTGGAGGGGTCAGAGTCCTTTCTGTCTGAAGTCTGTGTGGGTTTACTCCACGTGCTCTGCTTTTGTCCAAACGTGTTTGTGCGTGTTAGGTTAATTGGCGTCTCTAAAGTGCCCTGTAATTACCTATTATTTATTGGCAACCTGTCTAGGGCTTTTCCTGCCCAGCACCCTGTGCTGCCAGCTCGGTACCGGTTGTTTATTTAGTTAGTTAGTTTTTCCCCTAATAAAGTATTTATTTATTAATTATTCCATTTTTCTCTCAATGATTTATTTAGGTCATTTGTTAGATTAGTTAGGTTTTTATTAAGTAGTTGGCTTTGTAATTTTATTTCGTTAGTTCATTTTGTGTATAAGTATTTATTTAATAAATATTAAATAATAAATTTGGTTTAAACACTAAATCAGCGTGAGCATCACCACTGGGCATGTTTGTGAATTGTTGGTAAGCTATCAGAGGATATCTTTCTGGAGAAGCTTTGGTTTAGTTTTTTAATTCTTTTATGAGAGTCTAAAGTATTCACTGTCTCATAGATCTCACAAGGCTTTGTTTTCCCCGTTGTCTTATGGTTATTGTTTCCCCTCCAGATCTACGGTACGGTTCTGTGCAGTTTGGGACGCAGCCAAGTATTTTGCATTCGGCCATTATTCAGTCTGTTATTCATGTTCATCTTCAGCGTATTTTCTCACGCTCTTATTGGCTGGAGCTAGTAGTTGGGAACATGATTTATCATCAGTCATTTCTAGTTCCTACTCAAGGGCCTAACAGGAACAGTGTTGGGACTTGAACCCTTGACCTTGTGTTCAGTAGATTAACTGCTGCCACCTTAACTGCAGTGCTTATGAAATGCACTGATTCTTGTACTTGCTTTGTCTTCTGCTCAGATCACGTACATGGACAGAACTTTGAACCGTATTGCAGAGTCTCTAAACCACCTGCTATCGAGGGAAAGTATGATCAATGGGGTGGCAGGAACAGAATGGGGTGGCCGGCCGCGTATCCAGGCGCGTGAACTCAGCCTGCCCACCTACGACCAGCTCTCCACCACCCCATGCCAATCGGAGCTCGAGAAGAGCTCCTAAAGTGGACCAATCGCAAACGTTTCACAGCCAAAGCAAAAAAGAAAATAGAAAAGTAAGCATTGTTGAGTGATCAACAGCAAAAAGAGACAAAATACAGAACAGACACCACAAGCCTCTGAGTCTGCGAGATTCTTTTGTGATTTATTTGCTAGACATGGTTTTTATTTTTATGTAGTGTGCAGTTATATTTTGACAAACTCAGAGCAGAAAATGCCCGACTCGCCCCCTGTGATGTTTGGCTCAGGCCCTAAGTTGGGAACCATGGACATAGACCAGTGGAGAACCTAGAACAGAACCTGAGGGCTGGGACATGGCCATGTCAAACAGCGAACCAACTGGGCCTCTCTGGCTGAAGATCGTCTCAAGGACGTCTTATGGCTCAGTCGGGGACACACCCTGGCCTTCATCGTGTGTGTGTGTGTGTGTGTGTGTGTGTGTGTGTGTGTGTGTTGTTGGGGCTTCCACCTTCCATGTCATGTTCCCTGAAGTCTGGTTCTGTGGGAGAGCAAACAGACCAGGGGTGGCTCTGTATGACAGAAGACTGTTTTCTTTATATGAGGAGCCATTGCTTGATTATTCCAGAAGCAGCACTGTTGAATCGTGACTTGTTAAAATATTTCCTTCATCTTGTACTCCTCCAAACTTTCTCCTCAATAATAAATATTAACCATAACTCATGGAGTTTGTATTCGTCTTCTGTAATGTTCTGTTTTTCGGTTAAACCATCACTCATCTCATCCCGGCATGTCTGCTGTGTTTTTTCCCCGCTCTTTTTTTCCCCCCGATTGCCGGGGTTCGGCAGTTCACTGGCTGATGTGAGCCCGATGTGGAGGCATTTATGGCATTCAGGAACAGTTGTAATCCTTTTTCTTTAAGGTCTCTCGGCTATGTTGAAATTCCTTTAGTGCGTCCTGACAGATCAATGACTTATGCAGCACACGACCATATGGCCAGCACCGGGACCTTCGACCCCAATGCAATAGCTTTGCTCTTTTTGGGTGAGGGGGATCATTGCCATAGAGATGGCTCGATTTGCACTCGCTGACCCTCGCAAGGAATACGACCATTGCTCCGCTTCTTTTATTCATTGGATAATGTTGCTATGTGCAACAAAGTGCTCGGGTTCAACTCTCTAAAACTGACCTGTGCATCAGGTTTGGTGTAATTATAACCAGCATATATATATATATATATATAGATAGATAGATAGATATATATAGATATAGATAGATAGATATAGATATAGCATGAGATTGCTCCTATAGTTGGCGAGTGCATGTGGCATGTGTGCCCTGTGTGGGGAGACAGTTCCGCCTTGTGCCCTGTGCTGCTGATTCAGCCACGACGTCCCTCAACTGGAATAAGTGAGTATGAAAATTAATTAATAATTTAACAGTTTTTATTTTCAAAAATAAAATATCAAAGCTAAAGATGAAATACTTTAATAATAAGTGATTCTCAATCATGAATAAACTCTATGAATGTTCCTGCTTTTTTCAACGTATTGATTTTAAATTGACAGTTTTGTTAAACAATATTTAAGGAGATGTAATATTATATGATGTCATCAAAGAAACGGGATGTTATTGCTGCTGTTGTTGTTGTTGTTATTTAAATTATGTTGCCATTATTACTGTTGGTATTGTTGTTATTAGTAAAGTGAGTACTAGAAGTTTTGTTTTTAATATTGTTGATATTGTTGTTGTTGTTTTGTTTATTGTTGTTATTATTATTATTATTAATGATGTTGTTGCTAATAGTGATGTTATTATTATTATTTGCGTTGTTGTTATTGTCGTTGTTGCTAATCAAGTAGATTTTAATCTAGAGTTAGAATTGGGTTATTACAATCCAATATATTTCACATTACAAAATACAAAATATTTTAGTAGTGGCTTTTGCATTTGAAATGGAAATTTCACAAACATCATAACTGGTGATTAATGGATCATCTGGCACATAAAGCCAAGATGAAACTAACAACTGCCTTGTCATCAAAACATTTTGGCATATGACTTGCTTTTTATTTCCTCTTTCCAATTAATAGCTGTTTCTTGCTGAGTCTCGATATTTGACAGGAAAATCATGCTAACATTAGTTTTTTTGTTTGTGTTTTTTTTATCTAATAGGCTTATGAATATTTATCACTCTTACTGCTACAAGAACGCATTTCCTCATATAAAGCTACCAAAAGTGTTCTTTATACAAAAAAAAAACCCACCAACATTTTGAGATCCAGGCTTGATCAGTTAAGAACAGATCACAGAAGCATGAGTGACAAAAAGGGAAGTGTAGAGCCGAATTTGGCTGTTGTTTGGCGTTTGCTAACCCGTGACAAGACAACTGTGTCAACAGTGCTGGCTAGAGGACAACAGTGGCGACAGGCAGCGTGGAGAGCAGGCCTGCTATCCAGTGGGGGTCTGGGCCATATGCCGCAACATAAATGATGGGCCTTTGTCACACATTTAAAAGGACGCACTGCTGCCACTTTTTTCCTAAGACTGTGGGGTAAGATTGTAGAGCAAATGCCATTAATCCAAGCTAGTGAACCCATAGAGGTGTATCCAGCCTTGAAGAGACAAGCTTGCCAGTGCCTCTGCTGCTTCTGTGGGCTGAAAGATTTACAGAGAAAGAGAATCACTGAGACACGGAAGAAGGCAGAGTCAGTGACAAGATGGATGATGTGAAGGGTTGGCAGCCCTTTGGCAGGATGTTAAAACTAGAATAGGATGAACAATTCTGGGAAAGTGCTGCTCTCTGGGCAAAATAATCACGTTTAAATGTGGGATTGGCCGCTTGAGATTTGTTTAACAGGGGAGCAGCTCTGGTTATACGCAAGACGTCCTGATGTTGGCTACTAAAATCAAACCGACTAAAGGATCGATTCAGATCCGAGTAATGACTGTCGAGGTGTGTACTAATCGCTAGGGGTTGAGCAGCTATGCCCCGTTAGGATTTCTATGAATCAAACTGGAGTCCTATGAGCCTAGGGAAATTGTCCATCTGGTCAAGAAATCCCACCGGTTTTAGTGGAGTATATTTACAATGGACATAATGATTTTATTATAAAAGATCAAATAATGACGTGTCAGTTCAACCCTTTACTCAGCGATACGTTATCTTGGGTTTCCCAAAATTCCTTGTAATGATAAAGCCGACCCCCCCCCCCCGCCCCCCACTGTCTCCCTGTAATAGCATGGAATAGAAAATAAAATTATGAGGCTGGTTTGAAACAATGCTCCATTGTAAAAAAAAAAATCGACTTGATCGAAGTGATCTTGCAGACGGTCGTTTTTTTTCAGATTTACTTATTTTTGTTGCTTACTTAGATTTCTTTCTTTAACAATCCAGTCGTTTCACTTTTGTTACTGACTCACAGATTCAGACAATAGTCCTTCCTGAAAATATAATGTCATCTGAAGAGAGTGACTGATCAAGACAGATTAGAGCTAAATCCATTGCGTCCCCCCTCTCGGAGGGTGTGGGGGGGGGCGCTGGGTGACCATGGTTTTCTTGCACACGACTGCAGATAGGGGCAGAAAAGCCAATCCAAACAGAGAATTTGGGGGCGCACAGGGCTCCCATTAAGGCGCGCTGGCTCATTTGCAGGTGAATGCGATGGCACTCGCTCGGCCTGACGCGCCTTTCGCTCCTTTTGTTCAGCTGCGGCCTTTTTTTCCTGCCAGATGGTCGGAGAAATGGGACACGCCCAAGTCCTCCCACCGACTGCGCTCCACTGCAACGACCTGCAGAACAAAAAAACTGGAGGCAACCTATTGCAGCTCGTATAAGCTTTGTTATGTTTATGTCGGCGATCGTATCGCTTCCAACAGGAAACGTATTAGAGCGACTTTCTTCAAAGATACTCAAAGAATAAAACATGAAACGAAAAAAAAAATATGGTCGTATTTTTAATATATATCTACCTTTGACTTTGATATTATTTCTACCATTTAATCCAAACGAAATTTGGCTTCCGAGATAATCGTAGTTACCAATATGTAATAATTGTAACAGTATAATAATTAGTTATGATATCCTTTTTGTTGTAGCAAAAATGCCAATTATTATTACGTTTTCAGCCAGGTCTGACGTTACAGCATTCCAAACATTTAGACAACATTTCACTTCAAAGAAGACGAGATAATCTTTGAAGAAAATGGACGCAATTTTGATTATC
>JAUZST010009306.1:0-13063 GCA_034779995.1 Parotocinclus haroldoi
CGCCTGAGTCGCTACTTGCCGACGTGACGAGTTTTTATCTGCGGTTTTGTGTTCGCTGTTTGTGAAAGTTTCATTATGGACTGAATTCGTTCAAGCCCTCCGATGAAACCCAAACGTTCTGCAAGTTCTACGGCTAAAATAGTCTATAAATACTTCAATAAATACAGCGTCCCTACTTCGGGGATTTTCGTTTAACGCGGGTGGTCCTGCAACGTAGTAACCCCCGCCATAAACCAGGGACCGCTGTGTACAGGAGTATGAAGATTGTTCCGGGTTTTCTGATATAACAATCCTTTCCCGAAGAACCAGGAATAACCAGCTGTTTTATAGATAACATTGGCCGGAGGTTTGACGGTGGCTTGGAGGGGGGCACCGCTGCCTCGCAGCAAGAAAGTCCCGGGTTCGATCCCATGGTGGAGCGGCCTCAGTCCTTTGTAGAGTCTGCGTTTCCTCCCCGTGTCTGTGTGGGTTTACTCCAGGTACTCCGGTTTCCTCCCACAGTCCAAAGACATGCGCGTTGTGTAAAATGACCGTGTGTGTGTGTGAGAGTGAGAATCCTACGATGGATTGGCATGCCATCTAGGGTTGTTCTTGCCCTTCCGGCCAGAGTTGCCAGGTGGGCACTGGCTGGCCTGCAACCCCGTGTAGATTAAGCGGAAGATACTGAATCAGTGAATTTCCTCCCGTCCACTCAGGTGCATTAAGAATGGAGAGAGTGAGAGTGAGAGGACGAGGATGGTGACAGGGCAGGGAGAGCAGATGGCATGAAGGTGAGAGAAATGGAGCAAATAGTGATGGTTAAGACATAATGATGACAACAGACTAACCCTTATGGACCTAGAGAAGATCCAGCAGTTAGAAACAACCGTTCCCGAGAGAACCCGAGTTCCCGAATCACGGGTAGGATTTGCAGCGTGAATGTTAAAGGCAAAGTTTTAATGCTAGAAATGTCTCACAGAAATTGGAAATATTCATACGAAATGGCGATGCAGTCATTTTCATTTAGAAAAATGTGCGCAGTGTAAAAGCTGCGTTGTGCTTCGAAATCCTGACCACGCTGATCAGACTGAGGGAGTGTTAGCAGGCCAGATGCCCCAGCTTTAATAGGTGGTGTACCTGTTGGGTCAGCACAAAAAATAACTAATCCTGGTGTCATTTCATTTTTTTTTTTAAAAATTCACCCTTAACCCTTAAGAGTGTGCTTGAGATTGTAATTTTAAGCTGCTTTATTATGTTCATCAGATTCATACCTGACTCTTAAGCATTAGATATAGTAGCCTGTGTGTGATACGATATATATATATATATATATACACACACACACACACACACTGTATTGCCAAAAGTATTTGCTCACCTGCATTGACTCACATATGACATCCCATTTCTAATCCATAGTGATCAATATAACGTTGGTCCACCCTTTGTAGCCAGATCAGTTTCAACTCTTCTGGGAAGGCTGTCCACAAAGTTTAGGAGTGTGTTTATGGGGATTTATGACCATTCTTTCAGAAGAGCATTTATGAGGTCCCGTACTGATGTTGGACGAGAAGGCCTGGCTCTCCGTCTCCGCTCCCATCCCAAAGCTCTTCTATCGGGGTGAGGTCAGGACTCTGTGCAGGCCAGTCAGGTTCATCCACACCAGACTCTGCCATCCATGTCGTTATGGACCTTGCTTTGTGCACTGGTGCACAGTCATGTTGAAAGGGGAAGGGTCCGGGTTCACACAAAGTCGGGTTTACATGGCACCGCTTCGTGGCCGAGTTGCTGTCGTTCCCCAACACTTTAATTTACTGGGTTTAATGTACTGGGTTTCAAAGTTTGCACCCAGCCGGCAACTGATGACATTTTTAAAGCATTTAGAAGAGATTAAAGCTCGATCTCATTTCTACCGCCTTTCTTTACCGTTTTTCATGTTGAAACCAACAGCTACTGTAGTTAGAACTTAGTCATTTCACGCTTTCCTCCTTTGCGTACAGTGGATCAGGAACAGTGAATGATAGCATTATGCCTTTTGAAAGTGCCAACAGATCAAATAACATTGCAACGCTACACTTAAAGGTCTGGAAGAGCCTTTTGTAATTGCGTCGGCACAGCTGAAACACGTTAGTCTGCCCAATACAGCAAGTAGCTGTTACTGGGGCGTTTAAACACTGTTTATACCACTACCTTGTTTTAACATCTTGTACTTTTACACTTCGAGACTAGAGCTCATCTTTTTTTTTCCTTTCTTTTTTTTGGCACAGTGTGTGGTAATCCTCTCCTAGGCCTTCATCAGTGGTCAGTATCTGATCACAGGTACTGGATATCTGGGCTGACGGATAATTCCTATGTTACTGGGCTCAGACATTGCTCATAATCCTTACAGTCCCTATTTAGACAACAACCTCGCTTTTACTAGATTGTACTAGACATTAGCAATCAAAGCCATATGGAAGCAGACAGGAAAAAAAGTGCTTAAATTGGCAACGGGACCCATGAATAACTCCACAGTCCAGCCTATTTTTAAGACTTACCTAGACCTAGGCAGACTAGTCATTAAATCAGCAATTGAATATTAGGTGGTGATGATTGTGTACTGGTCAAGTCTGGAATTAGAGCGTCTGACGGGAGGTTTCTTCACCCCTTCGATCAGGTTTGAGTTCTTGTTGCAGGTCTGTATTCTAACCACGAATAAGCTTTATTTAATACCTCACGAGGCCAAATGATTAGACACTGGTTGCGAGATGTGTGTAGCCTCTTCTTGGTTGGAAACAAAGACCCGTGTATCGGACTAAATAATGACCCGAAAATGTTAGCCAATACAAAGTATGTATAGATGTGTAATATTTAATATTTATTTATGAATTCTATTAAAATGTGAATTTGATAATGTAACACTATTTATCTTGTTTCTGCTCATTTAAACTATTACTGTGAATGTATTCCTTAAATTACTTTTCGTTCGATTCTTATATTTATAACCCAAGCTGCCCAAGCAGGTCGGGTCTCTTTTTGAGTCTTGGCTCTCTCAAGTTTTCGCCAATTTGGGTTTGGCCTGAGATGCTAGCAGATGATCTAAAATTCTAAAGCTGCATTGAGAAAAGCACCGTAAAAAGCACTGCAGAAATAAAGCTCACTTGACTTTACTTGATCTTCCATTTGCAGACAATCTCCACGTTAGTGTCCACATTCACCAACAAACAAAAATGGAATAATACCCGTTCTGCTTGTCCCACTGAATTACCCCGAGGAGCCACAGTTACTACAGTGACAGTCCTGCTGCTTAATAAGAAAATGTACTGCTCACAAAAATGAGGGGATGCTTCAAAATAAAATATGAAATCATTAGATACCCTCTCATTTTTGTGAGCGGTGTAGGCTGTCACTTTATTTCATATTCATATGGGTGTGCCAGTTCACTCTGAAGGATTGTGTTGCAGCTGGTTTATACTGCTCTAAACGTCTCCCAAAGGTCTGAAAGGAATTACCGTACATACAAGTTGGAGTAGTGAGGCTATCCTGTTGTCCCCCGCTCTTGCGAAAGTTATCTATTTGAGCAAATGTTTAATATTCCGTTTTGCACAGGGATGTCATGTTAATGTCGTTGATCCATTGCATGAAATATTCCAGCGTTCTTGTGCGTCTGCTTGTGGATTTACTGTAAACTATTAACCGTATTTGTCCGCTTGTTGTTGGCTAGAAACTCATGAGGGGAAAGTTCATTTAGTTTCATCCACGTGTCCACTTTCTCATCCTCTCTAAACCAGTCTGATTACAATGCTACTGTATTTTCCTCTTACGTATTTCCTAGACATATTACATTATCTAACTGGACTGAGCTCAAAAACTGGTCCTAAAGATGGGATTGGGGGAAAAAAAAAAACGTTCTTTCTGCTCAGATGGCACTGCTCAATTTGAAGTCCCATTTTGAGTACCTTTGCACCTTATCAAAATGACATGGCAGAGTGGAGGCCATTACACTGCGTTACACCAGTGCCATGTAATGGACTGGCAACCTGTCAGGTGTGTATTTAAACCTGTGCCCATTGACCGCCTGGGATATGATCCAGAACCAATGTGACCCCGAACCGTTTGGATTAAAATAGGAGGAAAACGTTTTTCCTTTCCTCAAAACGCACAAACATTAAGAACGAAACGCTGATGACTTACAGTTACACACAAGTTGGTTAAAGCCAAGACATAATCAAATTGTGTACTTAATAGTCACAATTTCTACTGATAGAAGAAAGTCAGACTACTTGGAACGATGTCAGTTTGTTAGACGTTATTGGGTTAAAGGCAACGTGACGTTTAAGGGTTAGATAAACATCATCAGTGTGGATGTATGACACGAAAATTAAAACTCCCGAAGAGATAATAATGGGACTGTGGTAGCCAGCGGTTAAGGTTCTTGACTCTGCACCAGAAGGTCCAGGGTTCAAATCCCAGCTCTGCCAAGCTGCCACAGTTGGGTCCTTGAGCAAGACCCTTAACCCACCATTGCTCTGATTGTAAGACTGTATTAATTGTAAGTCGCTCTGGATAAGGGCGTCTGCTGAATGCTGGAAATGTAAATGTAAATTAGTACAGCAAATAAATTGTGCAAATATGTTGCTTATGAACTCATCCATCCCTTTTAGATCGCAAAAACAGTTTTATTCACAAATGTGTTCTCAGTCGTATTTCTTTTGTCATCATGCTCTGGCTGCCATTTAGTCACGCAGTTTAATTTAGAAAAGTGAGGGCTCCCCTGGTCTGCACAGCTGTGCCACTCCCTGCCCCGAAACTCTGGAGCTTATGGCGAGGATGGGCATAGACCAGGGGCACTCAAATAGAAATGATGAGGGGCCACAATGTTTTTTTTTTTTTTTTTTTCCCCAATGACTCAAGGGGCCATTTATTAGGACCGTGTATGATAACGTATCAGAACAATATAACGTATAACATTTATAACATTTCCTTTTTATTAAAAACAAAAATGTTACCTTAAATAAAAATATAATTTGCATATGGGCACAAATTAAAATGATTAACTAAATAAAACATAACCATGTTCAAGATCCAAAGCAAATAGCCTTCAGGCAGCCCATTTCTTGTGCTTTGTTTAACAAACTATGCATCGCAGCTCAATGTGAGAAATGGCATCTTGTGCCTTTGACCAATGTTTGGAACCTTGGCTGACATGGGGCAAATTTCGTGCATGTCATTATTGCTCCGGACGGTAAGCGTGGTGCTTCTGCTGAGCGAGAGAGTGACTGTCTCGTTTCCGAGGGCTTTACTGCTATCTGTTTATTGTTGCCATGGAGGCAATCCCCAGCCTCGGCTTGAGATCGTGGTGTGCGATTTCAAAATAAGAGCGGACAGCGCGATTGAAAAAAAAAAAATCATAATTAAAAAAAAAAAAAAAAAAAAAAAACTTTTAAAAACAGCTCACGGGCCAGAAATAGATGCCCAATGGGCCTAAAAAGGCCCGGAGGTCGCTATTTGAGTATGGGGGTTCTATATGGTAGATGTATCTAAAAGAGTGCAAAATGGGTGAGTACGATGTTTAAATACTCCAGCAGCACAAGCTGTATCTGATCCGTTCCACCAGCAGAACACACTAACACCACCACAACCACGTCGATGTTACTGCAGTGCTAGGAATGATCCACGATTCGATTAGAACCTGATATCTGGTGGTCATATGGCCATAGTCTATGACCATCTGAGAATAGTATAAATGGATTAACAAAACATAAAGAAACAGATGTGTATGTGGATGTCTAATATATACTTGATAAAACATGTCTGAAGAACATACTGTTAACATGTGGAAACATGACACCTAATGACCCCTATTGATCTTTTAACCTCAGCTAAAGACACGTCAGGGCACAGAGCTGCTGATCCAGTCAGAGATAGACAACGTCATTAACGATTGGTACAGGGCTCTCACCGAGGCCGTCAATACACATGTAAGTGTCACACACACATACGCATATACTTAACATTCATTAGTTTTACACTGTTGCCCTCTTCAGTATAATTGTTGTATATAACTATAGATTTTGTACATCAATGAACTAGGCTCACATACAGCCGCAGGCTCACACACAAAGGCTCAAGTCTGCTGACTCTTATTAGGTGCTCCTGTCTGTGTTTGTTTGGCTCTGTGTGTTATAGGCATGGGAATCAGATGAGGCTATTGAAGAGGACATGCCTGAGTCTCCTGGAACTGAGAAACAAGATAAAGAAAAAGATGTTAAGAAAAATAAAGGTAAAACATGCATGCATGCAATGTGGGCTCATTACACTGTGATATTCTGTAGAGTCGATATATATATATTGCAATATTTGAAGGAAGAAAATGAGTCGGAATGAAATGCGGGACTGTGGTAGCCTAGCGGTTAAGGTACTGGACTCTGGACCTGGCTTCAAAGGGTTCAAATCCCACCTCTGCCAAGCTGCCACAGTTGGGTCCTTGAGCAAGGCCCTTAACCCACAACTGCTTGAATTGTGCGACTGTATAAGTTGTAAGTTGCTCTGGATAAGGGCATCCGATAAATTATGTAAATGTTAAGGACGCATACAAAGGCACCAGGGTTCAGGATGTGTGATAAGGCACCTTAAGCACATGTATGCGCCGTATAGCATCCATGCGATCAGTGTTTGTTTGTTTTAACAGCAGAGGTTTTAAAATGTATAATAGATTACAACAGAAAATATACTCGAAAGCTGATTAAAAAATAATGCTGCGGATCCATGAGCAGAGGTGGGATTTTGGTTGTGTTTAGACACTTTGTACAAGTTTTTTTTGTGTCCACTAATTTGTAACAACCTGCAAATGGTGTTCCTAAGTGTACTTGCTTGTCCTATTGTAAGTAGTACTCCATTGCTTGCCCCCACGACTACCTGTATATTCTCTCTCACCTATAAATATCCAATCTAGCTCACATTCACTCACTGGGTCTGTCTCATCTGGCTGATTTTCTGTGTTGTTTGCCATATGGTCTACTGATCAGTTTGAGGTTCATCATACCACCCTGTGTTGCAGCTTTTCTTCTTGACTGGGTCGTTACAGTACATTAGTGTATTTCCCATCATTAAGTTATATTTAGTACTGAGTGAACTCTGATGATCATCTGAGTCATTGTAATTTTAATTCTTGTGTGTTTGTACACAGGAATGAAAAATTCTACCAGTATGGAATCAACAGATCAGAAGAAAACCAGAGTCAAGCTTAAAAAATTCCTCACTCGAAGACCTACCTTACAGGCTGTCCGAGACAAAGGCTACATTAAAGGTAACACACACAACAAGATGTAAATGATTAGAGATGCACTGTTGATTGGTCAATTGCTGGAACTGGCCAATTTGTGTTGTCATCGGCCACAACCAATGATCAGTCTCTCAAATAACTGGTGCACAGAGCTTTAAACAGGGCTCAGATTTTGTCTCTGAAACACTCGCTGAGTTATGTTCATCATGAGGAAGTGTGTTTGTGTTGTGTTTTGAGTGCTACTTTGTCAAATAAACAGTCTCTCTCATATTTATGAGTGAATAGGGATCTTCCCTGCTCACAAAAATTAGGGGATATTTAATTATGGGGTATTTCAAAAGGAAATTTTTGTGAGCCATGCATTTGTAGGAATGTTTTGGCCTATCCAGTTACGTATGTGCTCCAGACGTTGAGTTTATTAAAAAGAAAACGCAACCAGCCTTTCACTCTATGAAATCTGTTCACAGATCAAGTGTTTGGGTGCAGTTTGACCAGCCTCTGTTCCAGAGAGAACACCTTTGTTCCAAATTTTGTCAGAATGTGTATTGAACATGTGGAGAACACGGGTACTATTTTTATTTATGTATTTAATTGACATCATAATATGTGTAATTAATGTAATGGAGTGTTGTATAGTCTTTATAGTGAAACTGTGGTTTGCACCTCTTTCTGTAAATACAGGCTTAAATGTTGATGGATTGTACAGAGTCAGTGGCAATCTGGCTGTCATTCAGAAACTGCGCTTTGCTGTCAATCATGGTATGGACTGTGGTCTTATCACAACCTTATCACATGTCATCATACTGTATTTCAATCTGTACTTTGATCTACACATATGTTTATACACAAGTTATTGAAAGGTAGTTATGTAATCATTTTTTGTCTAACACCATTAATGCTCACATTTATATCAAAGCATATGTTCAGTCATATCTTAAGTTGTGGTCATTAATAAATAATATGTATGCTACAGATGAAAAGGTGGATCTAGCAGAGAGTAAATGGGAGGACATCCATGTGGTGACCGGTGCCCTGAAGATGTTTTTCCGGGAACTTCCAGAGCCTCTCTTCAGCTATGCCTCCTTTAATGACTTTGTTGAAGCTATTAGTAAGTTCTTGCCTTTATTTCCCATTTGTATCTCAGTAGCTTCAGTGAAATCAAGAAACGAGCATTAAACAAGGAGCCATTTTTAGTTTTCTATAAAATAGCTAGATTTTAAACAGTGGATTGCAGTGACTATTCTTTAGCGATGTCAAACATTTAAATACTTAATGGCCATCATTTTCTCATATTATAATTGCATGTAATTCACGGTTTTGCTTGCTCATATTTGAAACCAAGCATATTATTCTTTTTGTACACTCATGACTATAAATAATGCACCCAGTTAGCGGGAATGTAAATAAGTGTAAGTGATTACAGTATTAAAGAAACTGTGTATTGGGGGATACTGTACAGTTGAAAGGAGGCTCTAGATACCCTTTCGGGCTGCCTTTGGCCTGGATACAAGATGAAATATGATTGAGCATGGAGGCATGAGCTTCTGTATGTTATCCTGCAGCACAGTTTGCCCAGATGTTGAGGCTGTAGATCCTGGACGGTCATAGGTTGCCAAGGCTGTCATCCCAGCTGGTGTCGTAAATACTTGATTGACGCTAAATATGGTGGAGACATTCCTGGGAAACCCTTGTTGAGTGTGGGCATTAAGCTGCTGAAAAATGGTCCATATTTAAACCCTATATAGGTATCAGATTAAACACAAACTGAGGAACATTTATTAACTACGCATGAACTTAAAACCATTACCATTGCGTGGAATAAGGGTGATTTTGTAATTATGGGGTTGGTCAAATTTTATTTGCCCAGAATTGTCCAAAAACTATATCTAGAACCTAAGATTCAATTCAATTCAATTTTATTTACATAGCGCTTTTTATAACGTAACATTTGTCTCAAAGCATCTTTACAGTAATACATTATCTTAAAAGGCCAATCCCAAGTTGAACAAGCTCAGGGCGACAGTGGCAAGGAAAAACTCCCTAAAATGGTAGGAAGAAACCTTGGAAGGAACCAAGACTCAACAGGGGACCCATCCTCCATGGGCGGCCTAGATGTTCATTAAATAAATACTAAATGTATGTTTAATCATAGCAAAATTAGTTTAAAATAAATAACAAATTATTAATAAAATTTAAACTTATGAGGTCAATGTCCACAGAATACAATACATATTTATTTGTTAGAATGTCCTCTTGCTAAATACTGTGATATTTTTGTACAAATGGAATTCCCGTTTATTTTACACAGTATTGTTCTTGTGACGATTTTTAACAATAATATTAGCCACACGAGGGCGCTACTGTTTATGTTTTATGAATCCAACACTTTCCTAGTAATGCTCATTCCTGTGTATTATTATTTTCCCTCAGAAAACTCGGACTACAAGCAGCGTCTCCAGGCCATAAAGGATTTAATCAGGCAGCTCCCAAAACCAAATCAGGAAACAATGCAGATCTTGTTCAGACATTTGAAAAGGTAAATTCACACTTTATATGTCACACACTTTTTTTTGGACAAAATGGAAAAAGAGTAATATGTTTGCTAATATGCAGTGTATAATTTTATAATTTAAAATTGATGGGTGGTACCACTTTGTGCTCAGGGGTGAGTAGGACAGGGTCTGGTATGTGTTCTGTACAGGCTGCCTATATTGAGTTATCCATTACAGAGACAGATCTGGCCACTGGCCAACTACATCATTATGGTAGAGATTGGGAGATGGAGGTGGGGAGGTGAGTGATAGAATGCATCCTCTTGACACCATGGTGTGATGCTGGAATGATCAACATGAGAGCGAGAAAGTGGAAAACATTGTCAGCACGTAGACAGAGGTTGAGTCGATTAATGAATCAACACAGGAGCTTAACTGGAACGGAAGTGTTGTTTGATGTGCTGTGTGTATGTCCTGGTGGTGTTAGGGTATAGGGACATGTAATCTTGATAATAAAAATCTGACATCTGACAAAATCTTGATCATAATCTTGGCTTAAATTAAGATATAGAGAATGGTTAAAAAATCTGGTAATCAGAAATAACTCCTTAATGTGCAGTTGCTTGTTTTAAGGTGATAGAAACTTCAGGCTCTTGCAGATGATTTGCACTGCTCACAAAAATTAGGGGAAATTCAGTTTTTGTCAGCAGTATAGTTAAAATGGATGCTGCCAAGTGCAACCAAATTTATGCGGAAAGCCTGAAGCCAGACAGCTGGAGTATTAGGAGGTGATTCACCTTACAGGACCAAATAAATTCTTACTGTCTTAAGGAAGAGTCGAGTCAAATTTATTTATGTAACGCGTTTTACAATGGTGCATTGTCTCAAAGCAGCTTTACAATATTAGATTATCTTAAAAAGCCAATCTCAAATTGAGCAAGCCTAGGGCAGCAGTGGAAAGGAAAAACTCCCTGAATGTAGAGGGGAGAAACCTCGCGAGGACCAAGACTCAAAAGAACCCATCCTCCTTGGTTGACCTAGATCTTAACTGAAATAGTTAAGTTTGTATTAAGAGTTACATTAAGAATGTAGTTAAATTTAGAATTGACAACTAAGTAAAAGGACTAACAAAGTATGCAGAGAAAAAGATGACTACGGACTGCAATTTTAGAACTACAAAGCGCGCATGTATGATAAGTGAAATGGACACCAAATGTAAAAACTAGGAAGTGCACCTAATAAAGTGATCTGGGATTATATATTTATGATCTGGCAATACATTTGTGAAGGGGTTTACGCAATATAATGCGATCACAGAACATTAAGCAAACCGTGTTTTATTCAAAAGTTGTTAATTGGAAACTTCTTTCTTCATAATTTTGTCCTAAATTACTCTCTCTTCTAATACTCACAATGCACCCTCTATGTTCCAGTACTGGACCGATTGTCTAGGCCATTCATTGTGTCATTGATGAACAACACAGGCTGGAATCTGCTTTCTTGTTAAACTGCTTAAATACACATCAAATAGTCCATGATGCATATGTGAGAGCATTACATATGATGCCTGAGCATTTAGGGTATACATAAAAGTTAAATGCAGTGAAAGAGATAAATGGGTAACATAGAGTTTATACTTGCTAATCTATGCTTGAACTAATCTCAGTTGGTGCCCAAAACAATGTTTTGTTTAAAACAAGATTGCAGTGGTTCAGAAAGGTCACTGAGTTGCTTGTACTCCTCAGGCAGGTTTATCACTTTCATTATTTTGATGGATCGTCTGTTATAGCCACTGCAAGCATCTTTAACACAGTGCTCCTGCCTGTGGCCATCTAAATGGAAAGACTGAGCAGATGAAATAGGAGGTGCATGAGTAGATTTAGTCATACATTACGACCTCCACAGTCTACTATCTCACCCTTACTGAAGAATCATGTTGGTACTCAGATATTCATTGCCATATCAAGCAAACTGACATTTGCCTCCATTTGCATTTAAATGACTCTTTATGCACTGGAGAAAGAGGTTTGTGGTAGTGACGTTTCATAGCAATTATACTGTGGTATTTTACTCAGAAATATTGAGTCCATGTGTTTATTTATTTATTTATTTATTTATTTGTATCGTTATCCCAAGTTTTAACCCTGTTTGTCCTGGTCAGGAACACAGTAAACCCATCCCAGCGTGAGCATGTACTCTGAACAGGGCACCAATTTAATCACAGTACTGGATCAGCACTGGGGGTGATTCCCCCTTTTCAGCTTCCCTTCCTCGTTTACAGATCCAGTGTTAGTAATTAGTGTTTAAAAAGCACTAAAAAAAATCACATCACATCCATGTGGACCTTGTTCATTCGCATATACAGGGAGAGTCAGAAGTCACAGGACGTGTCACGTGCTGCGTGCTACTTTATTCATAGGCTGCCCAAACTATTGCTGAGGTGTCTTTGTCGGTAGCGGTCTTTAGGCGACCACTAAATGGCTTGTCGTCCATAGTCCGTTTCTCCAGAATTTGGTTATGAATGGATGCCAATTCTATCTTCAGTTACCTGTGACATACAGCAATAGTTTAGAACGTTCTACGTTGATAGCTTTTGAATTTCAAGAGATATTGACTGCTACAGTCAGCTTCTGAGGCAGTTCTGGTCTTCTTTGATATTTTTACATGACCACTTTCCCATCAGAAAAAAATATTGCCTTTGGTCTAATATTGCAGCTTACAAGACATGGCCATGACATAACCTAAAAGATAGGTTCTCTCACCCATTACGTGCTGAGGTATTCAGATGTCATTCCCCTTTTGTTTCTGAAATAAAGAGGGTTTCATGTGACTTTTCACTCACCCTGTACATCCATAAAGGAAGTTTTCAAAAATAGGGGGGTAAGTGCAGTGCAGCCACCAGGTGGCATAAATGCACTTATTCTCTCAGTTTTATAGTCAGTTTCATGCTCTCTTCTGAAATACCTGTTTGTGTCATAAACAGAGCAGGCCATTTGTTACACCTGTCATAAAATGACAGTTTCTGATTCCATAAATGTGTTTGTGATATTGAAATCAATTTGCTGAAGGAGGCTTTAGTTTAAAATGAATTTTAAGTACTAAAAAAAATATAAAGACAATTATGTGGTGGTCAGTGTTGATATTAAATAAATCTGTTTATAGGAAACCATACTGTCTTGCACTGTATACACTGCTGTATATATTTACACTCTATCAGTACACTATAGTATCGCATATAGCATTGCTAAGTATGATATATATTATGGTGTTCGGACAACATCAAAAACAACAATGTGCAGTTTTACAAAACATATTGTGGACATTTAGG
>JAUZST010009307.1:0-13063 GCA_034779995.1 Parotocinclus haroldoi
CTTCTGAACGGAGCGTTGATAACAACTTGGGTTATCCTTGTCCTCTCTGGTCCGGATGACATGGTGTCCCAGTGTTCTATAAAGAACTTCAAATCGTGACTCATCTGACCACAGAATAGTCTTCCATTTTGTCACACTCCATTTTAAATGACCCCTGACCCAGTGCAAAGGTCTGAGCTTGTGGAGCTTGCTTAGAAATGACTTCTTCTTTGCACTGTAGAGTTTCAGCTGGCAACGGCAGATGGCACGGTGGATTGTGTTCACTGACAATGTGAACCTCTTTAAAACTCTGTCTGCTGAATTCTTACAGCTTGCGAACTCTTTTAATATGACTCAGTTTGTCACTGGCCCTACACACGTGCAAGGACACACGTTAGACCTTGTCCTTACATATGGTTTATCTGTACACAGCCTAGAGGTAACAGACGTGTGTCTGTCTGATCACAAGCCTATCCTGTTTGATGTAACTATTCTATGTTCTCTTTCTAAGTTGAGTCCAGCGCCATATAGTACACGGTTTATCACACCTCATACAGCCAGTCAGTTCTCAACAATCTATCACACTTCACCCCTAAACTGCAATACTGTAAACTCTCCTCAACATACCGATATTGAAGAGGCAACTGCTCTGTTTAATACTTCATGCTCTGCCATCCTGGACTCAATTGCTCCACTCAAGTTTCATCAATCTAAAACAAGACCACAACCGTGGAAAATGGTGATGTCCGTGCACTTAGACAGGAGTGCAGAAAGGCAGACAGGAGGTGGAAAAAAAGACAAGCTTCAAATATCCCATCAACTTTTAATAGAATGATTACCAACATGCTGTTAAAACTGCTAGAGAAAAAACACTTTACTGATATAATTGGCAAACAATCCAAAAGTTCTTTTCAACACAATTAATACAATACTACATCCTGCTTCTATACCCGCTCCTGAAGTAAGTATTGAATTATGCGAAGATTTTAAGATGTTTTTTATTTGTAAAATCAAAGACCTGAGAACAAATATTACATCTTTGACCTGTGACCTTTCCGACTCACCTGCTCGTTCTGTCTGCTTTAATTTGTTTGAACCAGTGTTATTACCATATCTAACTGATATTATCATGCATATGAGACCTACCACCTGCTCCCTGGATGCTATTCCCACATCATTTTTGAAGGATGTGCTGCCATCAATTAGTCTGAATATTTTGGCTATAATAAATAATAGTCTTACCACTGGGGTCATTCCTACCTGTTTTAAACAAGCTGTCATTCAGCCTCTTTTGAAAAAGCCAGACCTTGACCCAACAATTCTAAGCCACCACCGACCCATTTCTAAGCTATCCTTCCTGTCAAAAGTCTTGGAAAAGGTGGTGTTCTCTCAAATGACATCATTTTTTAGCTTACATAACATTCAGGATACATTTCAGTCAGGTTTTAGAGCACACCATAGCACTGAGTCTTCCCTTCTTAAAGTAACTAATGACTTACTTCTGGCCGTTGACTCGGGAAATTGTGCTGTTTTAATTCTTCTAGATATTAGTGCAGCTTTTGATACTGCTGACCATACTATTTTGTTGGATTGTCTGAAGTGTAATGTTGGCATTCAAGGGACCGCACTTAAGTGGTTTGACTCTTTTTGGAAAACAGATCCTTCAATGTCAAGACAGGCCACTTTTTCTCCTCTTCAGCCTATGTTACCTGTGGGGTGCCTTAGGGTTCTGTCCTGGGGCCTGTTTTGTTTTCCTTATACATGATGCCCCTTCAATCCATTTGTCAGAAGTACAACATTTCCCATCACTGCTACACTGATGACACTCAGCTCTATCTTCCACTAAAACCAAGCGGAAAGAGCTCACTACAGACTATACTGGACTGCCTGTAAGATATAATTTTTTTAATTAAACGAGGACAAATCAGACGTTACCATTTTCGGAGATCCTGAGCAGACTCGAGCCGTAGCCAATGAAATGGGGCCATTATGGTCCAATGTGCATAGCCATGTGAAAAATCTTGGCGTCGTTTTTAATTCAGCTCTTACGTTTGAGAAACAAATAAGTATAGCCAAACTTAAAAACATTCTATCATCTAAAGACATGGAATTAATTGTCCATGCATTTATCACTTCTCGTATTGACTACTGTAACTCACTATTCCTGGGAATCCGGTAGTCCAGTGTGCCACGTCTGCAACTGGTTCAAAATGCTGCTGCAAGAGTTCTTACTGGTACCAAGACATGGGAGAGTATTACTCCAGTACTCGCATCACTTCCTTGACTACCAGTAAAATACAGAATTGAGTACAAAGTTTTATTATTTGTTTTTAAGGCCTTGCATGGCCTGGCACCGCGCTACCTCTCCACCATCATTACACCTCATGATCCTTTCGATCCTCCAACCAATTGCTCCAAGCCGTCCCACACTCACGGATGAGGTCCAAAGGTGATTGGGCCTTTTCCGTAGCCACACCAAAACTTTGGAATTGTCTTCCAATTCATATTAAAGAATCCCCTACCTTGGATTGCTTTAAATCAAAGTTAAAAACTCATCTTTTTTCTCAGGCATTTGAGTCTTTTAAAAAAAATATATAATTGGTGATTTGCATGTGATTGTTTTATATTACGATGGTGATTTGATTGTTATTATTGTCCTATGTCTCCGTGTTAATTTAATTTAATTTAATTTTACTGTGTTCTTGTGCAGCACTTTGGTCGACACTAGTTGTCTTTTTAACGCGCTTTATAAATAAAGGTGACTGACACACTTTGATAGAAATTCGAAAATGAAAGAAGAACTGTTTCACCATGGCTGATTTGTCTAATGAAATACGGAGCTCAGAGAGGCCTTAGGAACTGATTACCACTGATAAAAAGGTACATTTGTTTCTGATAGCCCCCCTTAAGGACCTCTGCTGAAAGGTCTGACATACCACACACTTCACAGTGTCATCAAGGTTTAGGCCATTAAAGTTTACATGAGGGCACAGTTTAAAATAATCTGTGACCATTACAATCCAGTAAAGACTGAATAGATTTTTTTCCTTTTTAAAATCAAAGCTCAAAAGGAAATGCCAACAAATTAAGCTGTGATTCGCCTCTTAGGCATCTGTCACTTGAATTCCACCAACACATACCATATGTGAGCTGCACCCCTTCACTTCAGCCTTCCTCACTCCTTCAGACTCCTTTATAGAGACGGCGACTGCAATCATCAGGAAAAAATTAGCTCAACGCCAAGCAACACGATCTGATTGGCTCCTTGGCCCATTCGTTTTTTTTAAGATCAGCCCAGACATTCCAATGGATAATCTTTTCCATTCGCAGACGCAATTTCTCCATCTTTCTGTCCTTGTTTTTCTCTTTCATAAAGAAACTAGAGGACCCGTGCACAAGGCCTTCATTGTACGGTCTCTCAGCTCACTTTGCTCTCAGCACGATTAGAACTAGCTGCATCATAAGCTTTATTACAACATGACCGAACAAGACAAGAGTCTTACAGCCTTGGTTCTCAGTGACCTGAATGCTGGGCTATTGTCAGTGCTTTCCAGTAAATCTATTTCACATATAATAACATAACGTGGCTGTGTTGGCACTCAAGCCACATCAGAGCTGGGACGAGAGTTCACGCAAGCCAAGCTATGTTTCCTTTTGGAGCTAAGCTTACTTTTCCCAGCATGCCTTGCTTTGTTTTGCTCCTTTCCTCTGAAGTCGCAACAAAAGCATGTAATTGTGGTGAGCACTAACCAGCGAGAACAGATAATATGCCTTTCTCTCATGCTTTAAATGTGGTCACTTGCGGGAAATTAAATATTATCCACATATGGCATACCTCTACTGTCATTTCACTGTCACCTATACAGCCGACTTTCTCACCACAGGATTTATATAGTTCTCTCAAATTATTGGAGCATATAAAAATATGTCAGATTCCACAGTGCTGTCCTGGACCTGTCCTTAGAAGATCAGGGGTTTGAATTCGGAAAAGTTTATAAAAAGAGCAAAACTGGCTGCTCTGGAATCGTGGGATGGGTGTAAGGGTGGCTTTCCTCTTGCCCATGACACTGTGTGAGCTGCTGGTTGTGAATATGATGTAACAGGAATGATTGGTTTTTAATGATGCCCAAGTTCGTCCTCATTTTCCCACACGTTATAATTAGAGATGCAAGTGCAATTTTCTTGGCCAATTTTCTTTTTTGCCCATGCTGGCCGATTCCCATCCACATTTATGTCGTTTAGCAGACAGCCTTATCTAGAGCAACCTTCAATTAATACAGTCTTATAATTCAAGCAATTGTGGGTTAAGGGCCTTGCTCAGGGACCCAACTATGGCAGAGGTGGGACCTTCTGCTCCATGATCCAGTACCTTAACCACTAGGCCACCACAGTCCCATGTTCTTTCTGTCTAAGAATTACAAAGCATGGCTTGTACCTGGTTCAGTTCTCTCACCAGTTTTAGTTTTGTGGTGTTGGTCACAAAATATCAAGCACTGCCAACTTGCTTGAATTGTTATTTATTACGGCCTTGATAAGAACCTTTTACCATTTAGTACAACAGTATAAGTACAAGCAATGACACAACAATAACACAGACTGTACAATACATCACTACTGTATTAATCCACTGAATGCACTGAAAAAACTCTAAATCCCACGCCTCATACAACATAATTAAAATCATGCACTGTGAGCTTTTTTAACTACTAAAAAGACATACACATATAAAACAGATCACATATGCACAAGAACCCAAAAATAACCAGACCATAGAGCCACATCCTAAACACTGGGACCAGAAAACAAACATGTGAGCGACAGAAGTGGTTTTAAAATGAAAGCACCATACTCACATGAACCGAATTCTGAATTAATGTTAGTCAAAGCACAACACATCGAACATTAATGCAAATCAAAGGCAGCAGAAGACCACCAGGTGACACCCCTGCTAAATACTACTAGTACTAAACTAAATAAATACTAAACTGTATAACTGAGGCTACAATTTGCATGGGCTCACCAAAGTTAGACAATAGAAGATTGGAAAAATGTTGCCTGGTCTGATGAGTCTCGATTTCTGCTGCGACAATTAGATGGCAGTGTCAGAATATGATGTATACAACATGATATCATGGATCCATTCTGCCTTATATTAACGGTTCAGGCTGCTGGTGGTGTAATGGAGTGGGGGATATTTCTTGGCACACTTTGAGCCCCTTAATTGTCAAGTCAAGTCAGATTTATGTATATAGCACTTTTTACAATGGAGCATTATCTCAAAGCAGCTTTACAGCATTCTATTATCTTATAAGGCCGCTCCCAAATTAATCAAGTCTAGTGCGACAGTGGCAATGAAAAACTCCCAAAATGCTGTAAAGTAGAATCCTTGGGAGGACCAGGATTCAAAAAGGGACTCATCCTCATTTGAAGGCTTAGCTGCTCATTGTAAGGATTAAGTTAATACTAGAGTAGCTTTGTTTCAATGCCACAGCCTAGCTGTGTATTGTTGCTGACCATGTGCATCCCTTTATGACCACAGTGCACCATTTTCTGCCGGTTAACTCCAGCTCAAATGATCTCAAACTGCTTTACTGAACATGACAGTGAGTTCACTGTACTCAAATTGATTCCACAGTTACCAGATCTCAATCCAACAGAGCACCTTTAGGATGTGGAGGAACAGGAGACTCACATCATGTCAACTAATCTGCAGCAACTGCATGATATGATTATGTCAATATGAACCAAAATCTCTGAGGAATGTTTCCCACACTATGAATGTTTAATCTATGACACAATGGATTACAGCAGTTCTTAAGGGAAAAGTGGGTCCAACGATTTCTTTACAATCAGATACAAACAAGCAATAATGATAACATGATTAACCCAATTGACACAATAATAACCATGCAATAAAGTATTGCGTTATAGTGTTGAATCATCCGACAGTACTTATTGTATGCTAAAACCAAGCATGGTGAAGCACACGCTAGAAAATGGAACTGCAAACAAAACTAACGGAGCACTTTCATTAAAGAAAAGCAAAGAGAAAGAGATCTGGGCTTTGCTGAAACACGTCCGTAATTGAAAATATTCAGTCTTCCTTTGCTTGTTTAAACTTCCAAAGCCCAGAACATGGCACACTATTTTAACACTGTGCAAACACATTTTCTTGGAAGTCATTCTTGTCATTGATTTATGGCAGCAGCTAACTGTCATAACAAGCAATCTTTAAAAAAAGTAAGAATAAAAAAATAATAATCTTTAAAGAAGTATAAATCACAACAATACTAATCAATTTTACTTTAAAGAACTGCAGAAGCTTCCACAGAATGAACAGCAGCAGTCAGAACTGCAGGAATATTACTGATTGATTTAGACTGACAGCAAGATAAATCAACCTAATCGATCTACTTTTATAGATGTGTTTTGTGTAAAGATATGTCTAATTGCTCTAGTTTTGTATTCGTGCAAACATAGATTACAAGTACAAAATTGGTTATTGCTGAACCATTTGAGTGGAGGTACGTTCTCACGGACTTCAATTAATCGAGTGCTTCAACAAGGAGTCTGTCAGTGCAGTGTTTCTACTTTTTGCTAACACAATAGATTAGTTATAGCAGACGTCCTTATCCAGAGCAACTTAAAATTCATACGGTTTTACAATCCACGCAAGTGTGGATTAAGGGCCTTGTTCAGGGACTCAACTGTGGTAGCATGGCAGAGGTGGGATTTGAACCCTGGACCTTCTGGTTGATAGTCCAGTACCTCAACCACTAGGGCACCACAGTCTTAAGAGACTTAACCTCTCACTTCCTAAATCAGGGTTCTACAGTAAGTAAGCTTCTTTCTGACTTAAGCACAACCACTGCATGTTTTATTTATTGAATGCTTCCGACAGGGTAAAGAAATGATCCAGTATTGCTTATTGCACATGTCCCAAGTAGCTTTAATGTATAATTAAGGTAAACAAGGGTATTAACAAGGATAAAATCCTTACTTTAGTCCTGATTTTCTGCTCACAGACTGGTCGGGGAAATCAAGGAAAGCCCAGAGCCCAGAGGCTCGTGTCTCAATCTCTAGCTGTTAAAGGTGCCTAATGTTCGGTTGCGGCTTCAATGATAACATCGAAGATAACACTAAAACCAGCCTGGTATATTAATAATAGCACTGTAAAATGTTACACCTACAAATGGTATACGTTAAAACGTAGTGTGGTCAACATTTTGGTTTACATTTTTATCAGTAATGTTTATTTCAGGGGGGTAATGGTAATGTGATGCAAAAATGTCACAATGTGCATCATGACAATGTCGCATGCTGTTTATAACACCATCTAATGGAATTGCATTTTTTTTTAAATAAGAGGGTGCAATCATACATTATGCTAACTGGCAGGGGATTAAAGATGAAGCACAAAGTATTTTGATTTGTTAGTTTTTACGAATAAAAAATGAAAAAAAAGAGTAATGTTTCCATTGTAATGCTTTACAATTAAAAACCTCTGTTTCTAGTAATGTATTTTAATTGCAGGGGATTAAAGTGTTTTGTTCAAATACTTATTCGCAAACACAGCTGTGTGTTTAAAAAATTCAGCTCAGAGAGCATCATTAAAGCCCTATTTATTTCACTACACTGCGTATTTATATTACTACGTCTTGGCCATTCCATTTAAAATACTGCTCATTAACCTTAGGGGATACTTCAAACTGAAATATCCTATAATTAAATATCCCCCCCAATTTTTGTGAGAAATCTTTTTGGGATAAGGTTACACTCATTGCAATTGGCTCCTACGAGTGTTGTGTGATTTACCTGTGGATATCCTGTGCTGATGTAGCAGGCACATGCCTGTGAAGCAGGAGCAGCCCGAGGGCGAACTGCCAGGATCGGGTGGTGCTACAGAACATGGGGTTTTCAGGAACCCTGGATGTGTGACACAAGGGGAAGCAGATGAGAGTCACACACTTTCAAACATCTACTTCATTTACTACACAAAGCATGTACAGACAGAACGCTATTATTGAACAAGAGCTGCTGGTGTGTATGTGTGTGGCCTTGGAAAGAATATTTGCAAGCTAATAAAACAACTAACCCCCACCCCCATCTCTCTTCCAGTTTAATACGCCCCACCAGGCCTATCTCAGTGCCTCTTCTGCGCACTCCTCCCAAAACACAAGTCTGAAGCTCTTTTTACAAGCTTTTATTTACAAGGCTTTTAGCAGCAGCACAGCCAAATCCTTTATTTCCAATGTCCAATCTCATATCCAAGACAATCAAAGTGAAGGTCAAAGATCAACAATGCAATTCAATACATCACAAACGTCATAAGATCTGTTCTCGAAGCATGGATTAAAGCATTAGATGGCAGCCTGGAGGGATGTACTTTTCAATTGCAGCCCCTGCTATGTAATCACACAGTACTGGCTAATAGGCTTTTGTTGGCCTGAAAGACTCTGTTAGTGATGTAGCACATATCCAGAACAAGGAGCTCTTCTCTTGGTCATTAATTAGATCAGTCTGTGCAGCAGTGTTCAGGTAGCCTGAACGATTCTGTTAAACCGCATGAATACGCAAACACAACTGCAATTACAATTACATGCTCATTAATTGGATTTATGTAGTTATAAGATTATTCAAGTTATGTAAACAGCAGTGCTGCACAATATATCGTTTCAGCGCCGTCATCCCAATGTGAGCAATGTGTAATAGTCACACTGCAGAGTCTGCAATTTGTTTCTGGAGTTTCATTTTGGATGTGCAATGTCATTTAGGCTAAATGAAATCAAATCAAAGACCATGATATATATATATATCAGATATCATTTATTTTAGCTACTGACTCATTTGTATAGTTATAGTTTTTATAGTTTTGCTTTAATATTGTTTGCTACTTTAAACAGACGTTCATTGTGAAATACATTGTTAAAATGACCTATTTTTTCATTTGGGTGATACTGATGTTTCTGTACATTACTGCTTCTTTAACCCCGTGTACAAGACATAGCTTCCTTTAATCTCAATCTCCTGCATTCCATCTAGTCACCACCTTCTCCATTCACGGCCGAGTTCATTACTTAATGAAAACAGCATGCATTATGTTGGATTATTGACTTCTCGTGAAACCGAGTGGAAATTCTTGTATTTTTAAAATATGTCGATTCAGGTTGATTCTGATTTTCTGTTTAAGAATTCTAATGTATTATAAATAACGGCATACACATTAGTAGTTTAAGCCACTTAAAGCACTAAAACACTAAAACCTGGGCATAAATGGCACAACAGAATTAAAAAGCATGCACTGTGAGCTTTTATTAACTAATAAAAAGACACACATAAAACAGATCACAGATGTTTGAAGCTCCTTAGACACATGAATTGAATTCTGAATTAACATTAGTAAAAGCGCTGTGCTGATCACGTGTGTGGCTGTGTTTGTGCCGCTGTTGGCATCACAAGTGCACAAGTGTTCGCTAAATGTGACCGGAACAGAATCAGTTATACGAAACGCTTAAAACTGTCCGATTCCAATCATCAATATTATTAAGTGCATGTAAACGTACTCAGCAGGAACACCAGAGTTCAAAGCTTTGTACCTAAACTCAGAAAAAAACCATAATACTTATCAGCTTATCAGTGATGGCTGGAAGATAAGAGAGATGCTGCAAATCTAAACATCTTTGTGTTCATACTTTGATATCATGACATATGAAAGGGTTAGATCCTGATTCTAGTACAAGTACTAAATCATTATTTCAATTACTTTATTTAAATAATTAAATCTGACAAAAAGTAAAACAACATTTACAGCCAGATGTTTTTAGACACACAAGCTAATCCCATTAATAAGATTCATATGAACATACTAATTATTCGATATTTTTTTGTTTATATATAATATTCATGATCCTAATAGGATTCATGGTTAAGATGAAAATATACATTTTACATGAACTCCCATGAGATCAGGCTGCCTTTGCATGCTGGCTGAAAACAAAGAGGCCGCCTTGGCACAGGGGCTGTGTTGTTTGAATCGAAATCTAGAAGAAGAGCTACAATGTGTAACCTCAAATCATTGTTTGCCAAGCTATTCTCGAACACAATGCCATTCAGCTGAGCTGAAATCGGATACTACACACAACTGATGACAGAAAACATGTGAACACAAGCGGAGAAAAAACAGAGAGAGAGAGAGGATGGAAAAAAATGTAGGCAGCTTCCAGAGATTCTTAAAATAGTTGTGGTCTCAGCCCCCTAACTGTACCTCTATGCAGCAAAAAGCAGACACACATCGGTGTAGAGTAAAAAGGGGACCCACACAGGTAGAGCAAGAGAGAAAATGTGAGAAAGTGAGATCAGGAAGGGCGAGAGGTTACCCTCGACTGGGAGGAACTCCTGACCTCGAGTTCAACTTCACAGTCACAGTTCATTCCTCTCACTTTCTCAGCAAACGTCATGCCAACAAGATACTCCTTCTCCTCCCCATTTCCTTCTAAACACTCCCCCGTGCTCCCTTCTCTCTCTCACAATAAGTCAATAACTTTCCATCTAAGCAATTACAAGAATATTTCCAAGCCACAGCTTATAATTAGGTTTGTGACGGTGTGAGGAACTCGATTAACCCTTACTTCACCCAATTAACACTTATTTTATTACTAACCTAAACAGACAATTTAAATTGTAGTACTTACTTAATTTTACTATTACTTTAATATACCTTTAAGTATTTACTTAATTAACATCTAGGCCACCCATGGAGGATGAGTCCCATTGTGAGTCTTGGTCCTCCCAAGGTTTCTTCCTTCTACCTTCAGGGAGATTTTCCTTTCCACTGTCGCCCGAGGCTTGCTCAACTTGGAATTGGCCTTTGAAGATAATATTTTGTAAAGCTGCTTTGAGACAATGCACCATTGTAAAAAGCGCTATATAAATAAATTTGACCCTTAGAGCTCTGGTGCTATTTTGGCTTTTTAAAAATATTTTGCACTTAGACCCTAAAACATATGAATAATAGAAAATCCGAAATAAACTATATGTTTTTTTTCATTGCTCAAAACTGCAGAATGCACATACAAACACTGATACAATTCAGATCAAATTAAATAATGTACTAAAATAGTCAAACTCCTTTCATTTGTTCCATTAAATGGTTCAGATAACAAGGATGTGGTGTGGGATAGTGGGAACATCAGTCCATTATTTCCTATGGGAAAATCCCTATCTTTTGTCTGTATATTCAAAACCCTCCTAACAGAAAGAAACCTAACCAGAAACCATAATTTGTAAACTTGTCAACATACACATGCAATTACACTCAAAACTGTTGCTTTTGTATATGCTCTTAAGCGTTACATCTTTCCACTACACAGGGCCGTAATTATCTATAATGTTGTGAATTTCCTTAAATTAAAAACACAATAGTATTAGGGGTGCTGTGTGGATGCTAGCATTCCACTCATGTTTTCTGTAGCATTTCTGATGCATTTATGTATCATTTGGATGAACTTTTTTTTTTAAATGAAAATACCCTTTATATTTACATTATAGAAGAAAAAGGCTGTGCTTCACAGAATAATGTGGCCATTAAACTGTGCATATCTGTACATGTATATCACCATATTAAAATTCCTCACTGAACATACTGTAATGAAGTATGGATTTTCCAGTGGGTTCCCGTTATTCAAATACATGTTTATCGAATCATTTTCCAAATGTGAACAAATCACACTGTGAAAATACCAAATAAAAATCCGTAATACTATTTCCAACACTCTCATACTTCATTATAAGCAGGTTAGGGATTCCAGCTGACGCGAAATAATGCTTTTCCCTCCCATAATGTGCTCCCTTAGTTAGTGTGGGTGTGTGAAACCCATCCAAACATTATTCTCAATGTAGCCCTCATACTTTCCAAATTAAATAATCTGACAGTCACTGCATGGCTATATGCCTGAGGAGGATGAAGTGCAGATTTTTCATTATCAGTGCCAGCTTAAACACAGAAACACTATGCAAATGCACCAGAGCATTAACTTATGGAAAGGGAAATATGAGCATACTGACTCAATCGCGTTTGTGTGTGTGTGTGTGTGTGTTGGGTAAGAGCTGATTCACAGA
Organism: Parotocinclus haroldoi; assembly: GCA_034779995.1. Classification (NCBI taxonomy): domain Eukaryota; kingdom Metazoa; phylum Chordata; class Actinopteri; order Siluriformes; family Loricariidae; genus Parotocinclus; species Parotocinclus haroldoi. Next base: position 12,097 of record JAUZST010009307.1, read on the forward strand.
ACCCTGATGAAAAAACATGATTAAGACTTAACTTGTATTGATGCTGTCCATCTCTAACAGCATTTTCCTGTCCACTGTCTTTCCCTCCGGTTCAGAGCGAGAGAAATGAATGTACAGATAAATGACACAGAGATGGAAAACAAGGTCTGGTGGCAATAAACAGTAACTGATATTTTGCAGACTTCTGTTTGGACTTGAGGTGGCTTCTGCATCCCGTTTAGCGACCGGAAATGAACTTCTGTACCAGAGCTTGGAAATAATTGGTCGTTTTTCTAGAAATTACATATTTAGCAAATTTTTTTTTACTGCAGCCACTCTTTTGAGAGACTGCCACAGTTCAGTCCATCTGTGTATTTTTTATATTGTTTATTATTGTTTAATTGTAGGTCACATGTAAGTACTCAGTAACACAGCTTCACCTTATATAAAAACCTACACAACTACACAAAGCAACTGATCATCACATTTTTAACTTTTGTTGTTACTGTTTTTTTTACTGTAATCCATTTTCATATCTAACTCCTTTACTTTGCAGTTACACTCTACTTTTATAAGGAGTACTACATTTCCTCCCGACCTCCTAGACTGTTCTGGTAACTGATAACATGTATTAGTACAAACTGCTTTTTAGGAACTGAAATACCTGGACTCTCAAAAATGGATGGTGTTTATTTAAAGGCACTTCATAAAGAAAAAAAAAAGGCAATTTCCATATCAGAATGTTTTTTCTGCTTTTTCTGGGCTATTGCATATGGAAAGTCCAAAGGGTCATTTTGTTATTCGTGAGCATAGATTATGGTAATTGTTAAGTGCACATGCACCTAAGCATCTGTTTGATTCATAAATACAACAGCAAAATAAGGTAATTAAAAGACAATTTCTCAGTACCTACGTGTGTGTGTGTGTGTGTGTGTGTGTGTGTGTGTGTGTGTGTGTGTGTGTGAGAGAGAGAGAGAGAGAGAGAGAG
>JAUZST010009308.1:0-13061 GCA_034779995.1 Parotocinclus haroldoi
TGTGTATATATATATATATATATATATATATATATATATATATATATATATAGTGAGTTTTGGTAAAGAGTGAATTCCAGAAGAGTCTCGAGTGTCTAATGAAGTAGAGTCTCATGTCTCTGCCATTTGAGATCAAGTATAGCCTCGAGTCTCTGACAAACAAGTGCAAGTCGAGTGTTAAGTCCCTGGCATGAAGCCTAACTTGAGTCTAGAGTCTTTTGAGTCCGAGTCAAGTTTCAAATCTCTCCCATGTGAGACCAAGTATAGTAGAGAGTCTCTAGAATGCGAATCAGAGTCGAGTTTCAATGCACTGGCGACTGGGTCTGACCCGATTATCGAGTCTGCTGAGTTGAGTCAAGAGTCTCTAGTGTACGAGTCCGGGTAGAGTCTCAACCCTTTGGCGAATAAGTCCGAGTCGAATCAAGTGTGTTTGATGTGTGAGTCTGAGAAAAGTTTTGAGCTGAATGCATGTCTGGGTTGAGTCGAGTATACAGTACAATCTCAAGGCTTTAGTATGAAAGTCTGAGCTATATATAACAGTATATTCACGTTATTTTATAACAGCTTTTGAGTATTATATGACAATTCCATACAGCCATCACAAATGCTCCGACTTTGCTGCGGGACTTTCACTGGGCTGCAAGAGTTTTGCTTTGCACGTCTGACCAGTTTATGAAATAAGCAGACAGGAAACCTTTTAAACCTCCTCTGTATTTCCTTCGGGTACGCCAGTTTCCTCTCAAACGCTTTTGTTAGATCGACCCGTGTCTGTAAGTTGTTCCAATGTGAATAAGTGAGTCTGTCATGTACCCTGTGACTCAATAACTGTGGTTGTTTTCAGCCTTGTGTCCTGTGCTGCAAGGGACTCTTACAAATCCCTGAGTATGTGCATATGCTTTATTGGTTTGAGAAGAAAAAAATACTCACACTCTCCAGCCCGCTGTTCCATAGTGTAATCTGGGTGCTCCTCCAGCCACTGCCCCCGGTTCGACCCCAAACAGCCGGACTGTGCTGTCTGCTCTTCTGTATGAAGACCTGCAGCATGCCCAGATGATGACCTGCTAGATTATGGCGGAAAGCCAGACAAAGGTCGCCCTCGTTCCACGGAGACGCCAGCGGGAGGACGAGTTGAGCGCCACGACCACTGCGGTTACCAGGGCCCTCTGATATGGTCAGATACCTTCCTCCTAATGCAAAACAACATCATGTAACACAGAGAGGGAAAGTTTAAAGGACACAAACTCACACAAAATCATTTCTATACATTTGTATCTACTGAGGAAAAAGAGTGGCTCTGTATATAAAAACACGTCTCACAAGAGCATAACAGTCGTAATTACAATGTTTTCAGGTACGCATTATTTGCTAGCAGCTTTCTTGTAAAAATAGCGTATTTTATAAATATAAAAACAGTTCAAATCAAAGTTATGTTGTACAGTCATCCACATTACATCACATAACATCACATCACCACATAACATCGCATTGCATCGCATCATCACATCACCACATCACATCACATCACCACATCGCATCACATTACATCATATCACATTACATCACCACATCACATCACATTACATCACCACATCGCATCACCACTTCACCACATAACATCACCACATCGCATCACATCACATGACATAACAACGCATCGCATCACATCACCACACAACATCGCATTACATCACCACATAACATCGCATCTCATCACATCACATCACATCACATTACATCACCACATAACATCGCATCATCACATCACCACATCACATCACCACATCGCATCACATTACATCATATCACATCACCACATCACATCACATTACATCACCACGTCGCATCACCACTTCACCACATAACATCACCACATCGCATCACATCACATGACATAACAAAGCATCGCATCACATCACCACATCACATCACCAAATCACCACATAACATCACCACATCACCACATCGCATCACATTACATCACATCACCACATCACATCACCACATCGCATCACATTACATCACATCACCACATCGCATTACATCACATTAATAATTCAAATTTAGTTAAAACCCTGTATTGCGACATCTACAGTAAATGAGATAAGATATCTTTGGTCTGTGGGAGGAAACCGGAGTACCCTGAGTAAACCCACGCAGACACAGGAAGGACATGCTGGCTGTCCCGCCCCTGAACTGAACCCGGGACCTTCTTGTTGTGCACAAACACCACACAAATAAAATATATCTAGTATATCTAAAATATCTAATTGTACTTTCTGACTCCATTTAAGTGCTTCATTTAATTTCCAAGCTGCACTTTTTAAAATCCCCTGCACTTCTTCAAAAGGCAGTTTTGGGCCCCTGCATTTTATACCGTCCAAAAACATTGTTATGCTTTATTAAAGGAGCCGGGCCAAGCACTAGGACCCAGCGGAGATATATATGAGAGACTTCTTATAAGAGACAAGTACGTACTTGTCTGATATGTCCATGTATGTTGTCATAAGCTTGGTGTTTATTATGTTAAAATGTTAATAGTTTGCTCTTCTGTGATCGTTAGGTCAAACTGAACCATGTTCACATTTCTTTCAATAAAATTCATTACTTTCTTCCATATAACTGCCGAAAATCCAGATGATTCTCTGTTACACCCGTTCACATCCCACATCCCCCCTACCCCCAAAATCTAAGTGTCGTCCCTGTGAATCGTAAAAACGACTTGGAACTCATTTATAGTCGCTGACTGAGATCTGCGTTGCTGTTTTCTTTAGATTTTAAGCTTTTATTTAGCGAAACAACAAAAGGCTTTGTGAATGTGGTACCTGAAGGGTCGGCTACAGTCTCCCAGTGCACTTCCCCTTCTCTACGCTGGATCCAGTCGCACAGCCCGTGATCAAACGAGCAGCTCAGATATCCCGCCTCTGTGGAACGAGGCATAACAAAACACTTTAAAATTCAGATTGCAGAAGGTACCTCAACTCAGCTATTAAACAGAGCATCCATCAGCCTGTCACAGAAATGGATATGTGTGCCCATTTAGGAGCCAATAAAAGCTGTGTGAGAGCCAGTTTTACTGATCGTGTTTCGGTACAAAGTGCCAGAATCCAGACTGAAATCATCTGGCAATTTGTGTACTTCTGACCTCATGTCTAACTCCACACTAAACAACGCAGTGCAGCATGGGCTTCCTTCCCAGGCACAGATTAAATCTTGTCTTCGATTCAAGCAGGATCCTGAGAATCAACGCTGCCTGCGTCTTTTAGCCATAAGTAGGATTGAAAACATTACCCCATGAAACACATGTTCAAGAAAAACATGATCTCACAGAAAACACAGGCAATACCACGAATTTTAAAGTACAATTCCCAGGCTAGTTTACATTTAGCAGACGCTCTTATCCATAACTACCTTCGCCTATGCCACCAAATCAAATGCACTCTCTAGTTCAATGGATTTTCTAGTTTAGTCATGTTTAAGTCTATTCAAGTCAACTCAGATTACTTTATATTGTGTTTTCACAACGGAGCGTTGTTTCAAAGCAGCTTTACAATATTATTTTATCTTAAAAGGCCAATCCCAAATTGAGCAAGCACAGGGCGACAGGGGCTAAAAAAAAAAAACCTCCCTGAACGTAGAGCGAATCCCTGGGAGAACCAAGACTCAAAAAGAGACCCGACCTCATTATGTGGCTTAGATGTTAATTGTTAGGATTACATTTATAGTACATTTACATTTTATTTCAGTTAGCAGACGCCCTTATCCAGAGCGACTTACAATTAATACAGTCTTACAATCCAAGCAGTTGTGAGTTAAGGGTCTTGCTCGGGGACCCAACTGTGGCAGAGGTGGGATTTAAACCCTGGACCTCCTGTCCTGCCTGGTCCATAGTCCAATACCTTAATCACTAGGCTACCACAGTCCGTCGCAGAACAGCATAACGACTGCACATATCAGCAACTATTTAGCCCTTCACACAGTCACTTTATGATCTTGAGTCCTCTGCTGGAAAGTCCTTGGAGGCACATCGTCCCCTGCCAGCCAAACAATGCAGAGAGTTGCCCTCTGGTGTGGCCTGGGTACAGTGGGACTGGTTTCTGAGTAAATGTTGGGAGTGGTCATATTCAAATAGAAGGAACCTATTTGTTTTTTTTTTCATATATAAAAATCATGTTTTCTCTTACCATGTTCCTGTATGTTTAATATCCCATATTTCAATGATGTCAGCACCATGGGGAACTGGTGAGGCAACACTGTGGGACTGTTTTTGGGACTGTGGTAACCTAGTGGTTAAGGCCCAGAAGGTCCAGGGTTCAAATCCCACCACAGTTGGGTCCTTGAGCAAGACCCTTAATCCACTATTGCTTGGATTGTAAATCTGTAATAATTGCAAGTCGCTCTGGATAAGAGTGTCTGCTAAATGCTTTAAATGTAAACCAGAAGGTCCAGGGTTCAAATCCCACCTCTGCCAAGTTGCCACAGTTGGGTCCTTGAGCAAGGCCCTTAACCCACAAATTGCTTGGATTGTAAAACAATATGAGTTGTAAATCGCTCTGGATAAGGGCGTCTGCTAAATGCTGGAAATGAATAGCAGTGGAACAATGAGGTTTCCACCTCTTTCTCTTGTGACCTGATTTGCATAGCTCAGATCTCGAAAAAAATCCATTTTTCCCGAACCAGCTCAATGTGAGCCATGTCTGCTTCTTACTCCTTCTCTAGAACGTGAGCAATTTGGTCTCTGGATTGCTTGTCTCTCAGAAGTAGCCTCAGGTTAATTGCTATTCTGAGTTAAACAACTTTTTTTGAGAAGTTATCTGCTAATAAGTGACCCTTCACAGGCTTGATTTAATTAAGGACTTGGCCACAAGTATGGGCAACATGGAGGGTGACTTTTGCCTCCATTTCATTTCCATTTCATATTTTCATGCTCTATTTCATTTAATCTTACAACTGGATGAAGATTACTGGGCCACGGGGTTGAATCCTTCTGCTATACAAGCCTCCTAAGAGGGTTAAGAACCTGTGATGAACGTGCTGCTTCATAATGATTACTTTTTGTTGAAATAGAAATATAGCCAAAGTAAAGCAATTTGTAAATAAATGTTCTTAGCTTGATTTGATGTTACCTAAATGTATCATGTGTATATGTCTAAGTAGTAAAAACATTCAAGGTGAGTATTTGTGTGAGGAAAATAATCGTTTAGGATATCATATAAGAGCACTTTGTATTTCTCCAGTTACAGACTGCAGTCCTGTGTGTCCCTACATATTTTGTTTGTCTTCTTTAGTCGGTTCATTAATGGTCAGGGTCAATCCTAACCACTTAAAAATGCCTATCGGACCTTGGTCCTCCCAAGCTAATGTTTACTCCCTTATAATGTTTAGGGAGTTTTTCCTTTCCACTGTCTCCCTAGGCTGGCTCAGTTTGGGATTGGCCCTGAATATTAGAAGACTGTCTAAAGTGTAAACCTGCTCTGAGACAACGATCCATTGTAAAAAAAAAAAGCACTCTATAAATAAATCTGACTTTGATTTGGACTAAATCAGACGCAGACCCTTAAGAGTTCAAGGTGACCTGCTCCAGTTGTCTGTAGTGATGCTTCATTACGCGGCAATATGGCTGAGCTGCTAGATACAGACTGTAAATATAAACTGGATGCAAATGCAGATAATGAGCTCTCTCTCTCTCTCTCACCTGGGTCGTCTCGAAGTTCTTCTTCAGTGTTCCCCGGTTCGATGTCAAAATCGATCCCGAGATCATTGTTCTGTCCGTGATTGCGTGGGACTACAAGGGGATGAAAAACATTCCAAACATCAGGACAGTTCATGAAGATGGTCCACGCAACATGTCCTATTTACGTAACACAAAAGAAGATTGGAGAAACGTGTTGTTATATTTATTACCCATAATATAAAGCAAAAGCGCGTTCATAAAATAAAGCATACAAGCCAGGAATCTCTTTTCCAGTGAGCTAATTAATATTGAGAGTCACCGGGTAGCAGCGCAAACCGTCCTAGTGCTTCTTACATTTAGAGCTTTTCACTTCCAGCGAGTCAGTCCATGTCCGTCCTATTACAAGGCCTAATGCCTAGCACAAGGTAACAAAACTAAATTCACCATGGTTTGAAATCTTCCTTCATTAATAACTGTATTTAAAGCGGCACGGCTGTGTTTTGTAGGCACGGGTTAGTATCGCATGTGTGAATATTTGCAAAAATGCCATATTAGAATTGTTCTTGTAAAGCCTGTGTACGATTTTTTATCAGTCAGAGAATCAGTGCATCGTAATTCTCCTTTCTTTATTTACTGACCAGTGAGCTTTATTTCTTCTAAGAATTTCAGTACCAAATACATTTTTTTACTAGTTAGCTATTACTGAATGATCCAAAGGTCATGTTTGTTGCTGTGCCGTATTCAGTTCTTGTTTTGCTGCAGATGAGGGGGTCAAAAAGTATTTGCTTAGTGTAGTGTTTGCTTAGTTAGTGTTGCATTTTTGACATTTCTTTTTTTAATTAGATACAGTGTTAGCACTGTGGTAGCCCAGTGGTTAAGGTACAGGACTCTGGACCGGATGGTGATGTGATGATCCTTAAGTAAGACCCTAAACCCACCATTGCTTGGATTGTAAGACTGTATGAACTGTAAGTCGCTCTGGATAAGGGCGTCTGCTAAATGCTGTAAATGTAAATGGAGTATTAGGTATTAACATTACGCCATCATTTGATGTGTTGTTTTATCAGTTTTATAATGACTATATATCATTATGTCTGTCTCTTTATTACAATGCAACCAGACATTGGTATACAGTTTTAAAAAACAGTTTAAAAAACGATTGACCTTCTACAGTCTGAACAATACGTTTGATCAGGAAGGATCTTTTTTTGGAACGGCAGCAGCCAGGAAAAATCTAAATACTGACTTTTGCATGTAGAAGTTATCGTGTTCTGGAAATCGTGTTATTTGTATACATATTTCCTGCATAATGTTGTGTTTTGTAATCACGTTTGTATCTTAATAAAGAGTTGACATAACTATATATGACAATAACACATGACATGATAATTTACAATGCACATTTGTTGCCTAACAAAAAAAAAATCTCCTACAATAAAAAATATTTACAGTACTATAAATAGCAATATGCTAATATCTTAAATTGAAAATAAGACCCTGTTGCACCTTTTACTTTCAATTGGTGTTTGTGTGTGTGTGCGTGTGTGTGTGTGTGTGTGTGTGTGTGTGTGTTTGTGTGTGTGCGTGTGTGTGTGTGTGTGTGAAAAATGCTATACAAATATATTTAAACATCCCAAATAACTTTAGTTTCCATCGGGTAAGATATGAAGGAAGATATACCGTATATGATGCGTTGCTCAAAGAATGTAACGATTAGCAGATGTTCATGACGAGAACGTGCTTAGATCATGATGTCACATTTGGTGATAACGCTAAAACATGTCTAATGGTGGCATCGCTTTGCAGTCTGATCCCACACCATGTGTTTTATTTCTTGGTATTTTGCATATTTTTTCTTATTTCCAGGTTTATTTTAGACAGGTTGTACAATACTGTGACAGGAAATGACCTGTTAACTTTTAACCATGATAGGTTAGGAAAGTAAAGACAGTGAGAAATTAGACATATGGCTTGGTGCAATACAAAAGAATTGAACTGAAATTCTTATTTCTGTTTTTGGCTAAGCAGTAAACAGGAAAAGAAGGCCAGTGTGGGGCCATTGTTATTGTGAGGATGCACAAAAGGCAGAACTAGAGCTTGGCAAAAAAAAGGGCCATGGTGTGAATGCATCACGTTTTAATGTTCTTCCACATCCTGGGGCTGGAGAGAAGAAAATCTCTGGCAGTGTCTCTCAGAGGACTGAGCTTTGCTCCCTGCTTCTCTTCTGGCGTGCTTTGTTTGGATGGTGTTTCTAACCTTAAAGTAGAACAGACGCCTTAAACTGCTGTGCCGTTCGTCGATATGAACGAGTTGGCATCTCTTCACTGCTTTAACCTAGTTTTGAGATCCTTCCAAGTTTGGCAGCCCAGAGGACCCAAGCTCGAGCACGGAACCCTTCCTACTCTTGGTGGGAGCAGATACCAGGATTAAGTTCTTGTAAAGGAAACACAAAGTCACAGTTTTGTGTGGACAGAGTTCAGTGTAGCGTGTTTTTTTTTTTCAATGCGCACAGCATCGCTAAAGCTCATTTTACGAATAAATAATCGTCCCAAACAAGCAGGTTCCTGCTAGCATTACACTGCATGATGCATAAGCTTTCGCTCTGGCGCCTGAGGCAATATTCCCTAGCTTCACGTTGCCCTTTTGTTGTCCTTTAGCTCTCCACCTCTGGTGAGCCTTGTACCTATTTGCTCTTTGAAAAAAAAAAACTGGGAAAGACAAACAGGACAACGCACGGAGGGGGCAAATAACAGCTCGAGGCTTGACAAGCCACCCATTCAATCTTTCCACCCAAAAGAGAGATGAGCGCCAGTGGGGAGACCAGTGACATTTTCACTTCTCCGTGTACGTCCCAATTACAGCGCGAGATAACAGCGCTGAGATAAGGCACGGCCGACAGGGCACAGTTTGTGATTACTCCATTGATTTCCATTATGTAGTGGAAAATCGCATTTTCCGCCACCTCTCTCATTCCAGCGCAGATAAACGAATTAATGAAACACACTCGCAGTCGATCAACTTTTCGCAAACCACCACAGGTTTCAAATGTGCCGCCAGCTAGAGCCCTCCCTGCTACCTTCAATCATCGTTCTTTGAAATCAATTTATGGGAATGTTCTTCTAATGAGCTCCTGCTCACATAACATCTCGGGCACAGATTTTTAGCGCCACTGGCTACGGGGTTGGTTCCAGCGTAAGGTAATTGATTGATGTTCCCTGGCACTGCTGACCGGTAATGTAATAGTTGTCGCTGTGTTTTCTGTTCTCATTATGTCTTGCCATCTGGAACGGCAGGCTTTCCGATGGTATTTTTCTTTCCAAAGCTAAACCGTTTCTCCTGCTGCGACAAAAACTCTATTGATCTCTGAAAAACAAGCAAACTAGAAGATTTTAAAAACTTGTTCTTATGGACCAGCTCCCTCCATGGTTCCTCTATTGACTGTACTGGAGAATTAGGAGTACCATGTAACACGCTAATGTCAAGACTTTAGTACATTTGAGGGTTAGCATACTACAAAGACAGACGCGTTACAAATATGGCACATACAGGTGTGCACCTTTTGACGGCCATCAGGTCACTTTACAGTTATGGGACTGCAGTGGCCTAGCGCTTAAGGTACTGGACTATGGACCAGAAGGTCCAGGATTCACATCCCACCTTTGCCACAGTTGCCTTTGCCTGAGCAAGACCCTTAACCCACAACTGCTTGAATTGTAAGACTGTTAATTGTAAGTCACTCTGGATAAGGTCTGCTAAATAATGTAAATGTAATTATAAACTATAATAAGACATAAAAATATGTCTGGAAATGGCCAGTTTATGTTGTTGATCCACAAGTATAGGCGGGAGTTTAAGAGAAGAAAGTCAATTAATATTAAGAACCTTATCAGTCGTGTGCCCGCCAATTTTGATGTTGTTGATGTGTTTAGAGACCTTTTTATGTTTGTGTTGATGATAACCCAGGCAGCACGGTGGCTCGGTGGGTAGCACAACTGCCCCACAGCAAGAAGATCCTGGGTTCAATCCCTGGGTGGAGCGGCCCTGGGTCCTTTCTGTGTGGAGTCTGCCTGTCCTCCCCGTGTCTGCGTGGGTTTACTCCGGGTACTCCGGTTTCCTCCCATAGTCCAAAGACATGTGTGTTAGGTTAATTGGTGTCTCTAGAGTGACCCTGTGTGTGTGTGTGCCTTACAATGGATTGGCATCCCATCTAGGGTTGTCCCTGCCCTTGTAACCCGTGTGGATTAAGCGGAAAATAATTAATGGATGATAGGATGAATGATCACCCTTTATTTGCCCCCCAGCTTCCTGTATATTATCTCGAGACCGATAACTATATAAACTGTTTCACCTTCATTCAAGTCTCAGGTCTGTTTTTCATCTGTCTGATCTTCCATGTTGTTAGTAATTCTGTTTTTCAACGCATTTTTGGCTTCTAGCACACAAAATGAAATCTAAAAATCATAAATATCTTTGACACAGTGACGTATAGTTTGCATGTAGCTTTCTCATGCAAATACCCTTTATATTTACATTACAGTAGCATGAAATATGGGTGACTATTTTGGTCAACAAGAATGTAATGAGGTCATTAAATTAGACATACCTGTATATTTACTATGGGTATAAAACACAATCAGTGAGTACATGGTGTATTTTTCGCCCACTGTGGGCGTAAAACTAATGAATGAATAAATGAATTCATTTGTGATCATATATGATCGACGAGCTAAAATGAAAGGGTGACGGTTCGTTACTCACTGTGAACATCTCCTCTCCGTTTCTCAGTGATGCCTTTGTGGATGGCGTTGTCCACAGTGGTGACTGGTGGACCCGGTGTCGGTACAGGCGCTTTAGTGGTGGTGGGACGTCGAGTTGGGACAAAGGGTTTAGGGGCCACAGTCCGAGGTCTGGGAGGAGTGACAGCGGGTTTGTGGGTTGGGGTGGTGGGTTTTTTGGTTGTTGGGAGGATTTTCTTGGTGGGTGATGGAGCTTTGGTGGATGGTGATGTGCTTGGGGAGATGCGTTTGGCCGTCACCGGAGGTCGAGCGGTAGTAGTGGTAGTTCTCTGATCAGTATCCGGAATCCTGTTGTGGTTCCCAGGTGTGGTCTTTCCAGGCCGGGGAGGGTCGATGCTCACTTTTGGGATGGCTGAACGAACAGAAATGCAGGATTCACCAAAAAAGAAGGTTATTATGAACTAAACCATCTTACCTGAATCGATTTTGATTACTATTTTGTTCTACAGCTGTACATGTTAACATCTGGAATATATAAGACACTACCTGAAGAGTCTGTTGTTTTAGTTGAAGTGTTGGAGGTAAAATAAATGTTCAAATGCTAAAGACCTGATCCATTTTAAAAAGGGAACGATCTTTAAGGTCAGGCTAAAGGATCGGAGCTTCTACCAAACACCGGGTCTAGTGTGGAGCTTGGTCCAGGCGTTCACACACTGGGTTTAGGATTAATCTAGGATTATTCTTAGGTTTTAGGTGATCAGTAAATGAATGACACATTTATCTACAGAGAATGAATGTAGCTAGAATTACTGCTTCTATTACACATGAAATCAAGCGACCAACAGGAAACGGTGTAAAGTAAACCCAGGATCATTTGTAGGTTCTGCTAACCTTATGCTATATCATGTACTCACATATGCAGCTGTGACCTGGTCCACCACGGAAACCGTCCTTACACTTGCACTTGAAGGAGCCAGGTATGTTGTAGCAGGTGGAGTAAATGCCGCAGTGGTGCTGCCCGGTAACACACTCGTCGACGTCTAAAACAGCACGAGACACGGTGCAAAACGTGTACGATTAAAAATGCTTAAACAATTCTACTTGGCTCAAGGCTTTGGATCGCAAACAAAAGGTTAAGAGTTCAAACACTGGGTCCACTAAGCTGTTAAGTCCTTGGCTAAGACCCTCATTGTTCAACCGCCAAGGTCAACAGTAAGTCGTTCTGGATAAGAGTGTATGCTGAACGCCGTAAATGTAATGGAAGTGCTGGAGAATCTGTTTGCCTTATATCTGAGGATCTAATGGGACTGGATCTCTCGAGATCTTTTTGTTGGCACTAAAGTGTTACAGAGAAACGGGGACATTGGAGGAAGCCAGACCTGGAAGTCACCTTGCTTAAGGCAGATCAGACTCTAAAAAGTTTCTAAAAAGATTTGTACAACACTAAAGTCGGACACCCTAATACACTAAAACAGAGTTTGGAATGTTGAGATTTGAATGTCCCTTTTTGGGAAAGTCAGAGACGTTCCTGTACTTTGGTGCTTCCTGTTCGGTGCTGGAAAGAGCTGACCTAAAGACTGTCCACTGTGACTGTGGTCATATCACTGTTTGTATGAGCCGATGCAATGGACAGCAATAGTAAACGCGGTTTATTTAGTCCGACTATTCAAACTGGAAGTGGAATGACTTAGGAAAAAAACCATGAGGGTGGGATTTCAACGTGATTCCAAATAGACCTCATTCCAAAACGACCCTCGTGATCTTATTCTGACTACGAAAACGATTCTGCGTCTGGAAAATCGTTTGGTGTAAGAAGTCCGCATGCTGAAAATTGTATAAATGACGTGTCATAGCTGGCGATCCATGTGCTTGAGCTTACCTATGCACTGGTATTTTCCGTTGATGTACAGCAGGTCAAAGCCATCGTGACACTTGCAGATGTAGCTCCCGAACGTGTTGATGCACTTGCGGAAACGTGGGCAAACAGCGTGGCCTGTAACACACTCGTCCACGTCTGAAAAACATATAGATATATTTACGATTGTATTTCACTTCTTCATACACTGTGCTCGTCATTTCATTCATCCATTCATTCTCTTCCGCTTAATCCACACGGGGTCGCGGCCCAGCCGGTGCCCACCCTGCAACTCCAGGCGCAAGGGCAGGAACAACCCTAGACGTGGTGCTAATCCACCGTAGGGCACACACACGCGCACACACACACACACACACACACACACACACACACACTGTCATACACTAAGAGACACATTTAGAGACACCAACTAACCTAACACACATGTCTTTGGGTTGTGGGAGGAAACTGGTGTACCCAGAGTAAACCCACACAGACACAGGATGAACATGCAGAAAGGATCCAGGCCACCCCACCCTGGGATTGAACCTGGGACCTTCTTGGTGTGAGGCAGCGGTGCCGCCCCCACCGAGGCCCCATGCTGCCCAATATATATATATATATATACAGTCGATTCCGGTTAATGGGGGCACATCGGGACGGGATGGTTTTGGTCGTAATAACCGTCTGGTCCGATTAATCGAACATGCCCTATGTTACAGGACGGGACGTGCTATAATTAATGTAACATATTAAATGTTTATTAAACCTTTATTGTACGATTTACACGTATAGCGAA